>JAOVVB010113580.1:0-12706 GCA_028570985.1 Heterobranchus longifilis
GAGGAAAGGTTTTACAAACATAAAATCACAAAATCACAATAAAAAGAGCCTTGTTTGCTGTGGGAGGTGTCCTGCCAACAGTTTTACAGACGTCTCTTTTACAATGGTGGCATATGGAGGAAATCCTTTTTGGGCTGCAGGGGGATTTTTCGTTGCAGGAAAAAAAAATTGCTGTAAGGCTGAGCGGCACCACTGTATCCAGGTTTGATTATACATCCATGGGTGTATTATAAAGTAGGAACAATGTGGTTGTATGGTTTATAATTTAGGTAAAGGGCCTGACTGAACCTATACAGATGAGCACACGAGTTACATAAGAAAAAAAGCTAATCTATACAGTAGGTCGAGCTTATAAAGCAGCCTTCTTTTAGTCATGCATTTGGTGATGATAAGGTGACGCAACATGTTTTCTAGTTGTGGGTTTTCTGCCTATTCATCTCCCGTGGAGGCTTGTCATTTTGCCGGCATGTTTCTTGTGACGGCCACATGCAGCGATGTTCCTAATTTGACATCAGTCTAATCAGTCTAAATACTAACCGGATTAAGGATCGTTTTTGATTGCTTTCACCCCGTACATCTTCAAACCAACATGATTTGATTCCAAACCCAAATGTCATCAGTCTGGTCCATTATTACCAAGAGGCTTTACATGCAATCAAGTTGTCTCTCCTCTGACAGCACCAGTTGTACACATCACAACAGAGTCTGCCAGCAATTCAGCACTGCCGTTGGCTTATCAGTAAGGTGAAAACATCGTGCAAGAGATGAAACGAATCACTTCATATGACACTGCTGTGCACTTTGGCAGCAAATCAGGCACCCTGCTGAGTGTCTGTTAATTTAGGAAGGCACTAACAGGGCAGATTGCTTTGACTTAAGTACAGACGTCGTTTGCAAACTTGATTGGAGTGACAGAAACGCTGAAGCTGTGGTAAATTGCGCCTCAAATTGACTAATATTCCTGACAGAAGGTTTTCTCTACTTTAATCATTTTGATGACTAAGATGATTAGTGTCAATCAAAGAGAAGAAAAGACACAGGTGCCCAGTCATGTTTGTCTCCAGAGATATGTAGTTATATAAAGCTGAGAGACATATCCCAACTGCAGCGGAGGCAACGCCATTATTAATTAATAGAATGATGTCAGGTGAGGCCTCTGACTGGTCTCAGTCTCTGTTTGTAGCAATGAGAACGAAAAGTAAACTGTAATTCGTACACCCAGGAGACTGGAGTTCAATGTCATGTGTATTTAAAATGGAAGTAGGACTTTTAATGTCAGTTTTACCAAGTTATTTTGTTGCCTAAACCTAACAAAGTATTTCTGTAGCCAAACCTACCAAATTAGTCCCATTTTATAATGTTAATTGCAGCGTTAATGACGTTTCTATCACACAACCGGGACATGTATTTAAACTGGAAGTAGGAAGTAAGGATTTTAATGCCAATCCCAGTGGTTTTTTACTAACCATACCAAGTATTTTTGTAGCCTAAGTCTAACAAATTAGCCCCATTTCACAGCGTTAATGACGTGTGTATCACGTGACCCGGCCGTCTACCCAAACTGGAAGTAGGTAGTAGGAATTTTAATGCGATTTTATTGCAATTTTTTTTACTAACCACACCAACTGTTGTTGTTGTCGTCTAAAACTACCGAATTATTCCCATTTCACAATGTTAATGACGTGTGTAACACGCGACCGGGACATATATTTATACAAGACATGTTTGTATATATTATACAAACTGTTGTGCAATACTTTTCATATGATATTATATGAACAGTTTATGAGAATTTGTTGACTGGCATTATCGAGCTTTAAAATAATGATTAGTCACGCCACAGTGTGCCCGTAAGACTGAATTTGGGACATTTTCAAAATGGGCTTTCCAGGCTGCAGTGATCTTTCTGCAATGCCACCAGATCCACTTGAAGATAAATTCACGACGGCAATAAATACTGTAGCTTCAGCTGTATTGTTTCAAATATCTGCTCTGTTGGTTCGTTCCTCGCCGAGTCGTTTTTATTACACAGAAATATATATTTACTGCAACTCAATCATGATCATCCTGACAACCTGTCCAGCAGCACGACAAGCTCCGGAAGAACAGATGATGTGACACCATTTTTTAAAATGGACTAAATCAGATGCCAGTTGGCTGGCAGTTTTCTTTTTGTTTACGTGATATGGTTATTCTCTTAGTGTCAAATAGATGTCTGACAGCAGATTATTTCATGGGTATTTCAAGTATCCAGCGAGTGCCAAAACATGTGGGTTGGCAGCATTTACCAGTGGCTCTGTGACATCCTCCCATCTGAGCTTTAAAACACGCAATACAGTGAACATTACAGCATAAATACAGCTTTTTATGACCATTTATAGCAAATGGTTGTACACTTTGTGTAATTTCAAGCTGTTTGGTCCGTTTTAACCAAACCCTGGAGCATTTCGACAGATAGTCCTGTTAGTTTGGGGTGGTGGTGTGAAAGCTTAAATCTGCTACCGTAGTGCAGCGCCATAGTTTGACGTGTAGGGCTACTCAGTACTTCAATAGTGACGCCAAGTGGTCCTGACAAAGCGTCCATATGTGACGAGTTGGGAATGAGAACGCGTTACAAAAGGGGCCAGCTCTGATGCAGAGTAAACATGGGGCTCAGGGAACATAGGGCCTAATTTGAATGTAAACATTCATCGGTGCTGAGGGAACAAAGGGCTGACCCCGAACGAAGTCCTCCAAACCATACGACCATATAGGTCGTATGTTCCGAGCCTCTAATATGACCCACACGAGTGTTTTCCTAAATTAGTGCCCCTAGCAGTGGCAGGAAATACGACCCACAGGAGCGTTTCCACGCTCCTTTTAAACACGTGGTTAACATTGTGAAACGGTCACAGATTGGTTAGGTTTAGGCAACAAAACTTCTTGGGTTCAATATGACCTGTTTTAAACATGCCATTAACATTAATAAATGTGGTGGTAGGTTTAGGTTTAGGCAACAAAAACAACTTGGCAGGGTTAGAAAAAAGATTGTGTTGTGGGTTAAAATCATGATATTTGAGATATTAAATCACTTCTGTGCATCCACGTCACATGACATGGTATGTCCCGTGACGTGGACGTCACTTACTTCTGGTTGTTATGGTCAGTTAAGAAAAACTTGTTCAATTTTATTTTCAATCAGCACACGAACCCCGGTCTCCTGAGTGAAAGTCCTGTGTTGGCCGACCCACCAGCACCTCCCGCCCACCCTTATCGCTCTATACTCTGTCTCATTACTTCCGGCTTTTTGGCGCCATGACATCAACGAACACTAGAGGGAGACGCCTCACAATAAAACATCAATACACGGCCGCTAGACGGCGCTTAACTTCAAAACGTAACTACAGGTTGTAATAAGCTCCCTGTACAAACGACCTATGGGGATATTTTTTGGGTTGGAAGGAAGCAGCTGATCAGTCAGCTATGCAAGTGCGACTTCAGCGCTCTGCCTAAACTCACACTGAGTATTGCCAGTATATACTTTGCATTACTTCATGGAAGGTTAAACTCAACACAGCACACTCACCTCTCTGCAATACCGCTGAAATATGAAGCATACTTTAGATGTAGATTGAATTTACTTGTATTATTCACAAAAAATCCATAGCTGCACATTTATATTTTCCTATTTTTGCAGCCTGTCTTATGTCTCATCCAGGGTAGTGAACACACTCTTCACCTAACTGTGCAATAACAGACAAAAAAAACAAACAAAAAAAACTTTTTTTGTCAGTTTCAAAGTTTGATTATTGTTTCACTGCAGCTGAATTGAATATTTTCATGTCAATATATCATTGCTCTTGACTCACTCACCTCCAAGCCAAAAGAGGAAATACTGTAGAATTCTTTACCAGAAGATAAACACTGCGATGTCAAGTGAGTTAAAAAAGAATATAATTACATATCCCATGCACAGTAAAATGATCAAGGCAAATGTAATATAGAGAGGCAGTGCTAAATCACCTTTTACACACATCGCTGCTGTAGTCCAAACACATTAAATAGGCTAATTAGTATCAATGTTGGCAGAGTATTCCTTACACTCAACTCACAAGTGCTCAACAAATGCAGTAATAGGATTTATCTAATAGGAAAAAAGGCATTTGGTTCTAGTGTGCCATGACATGTCAACATTTTTCTTCTAAACAAAATGCAGATTTGCAGGAAGCCTAACCACGAGTGCTCGACACTAAATCATCTTTAACATTGAACTTGTGACAGTCTTTCATCGATTTGCTATTCAATTTCTCCACAATATCACTTCTAATTACTCCTGTGTTTCAGGAGGGAAGTCATAGTACAAAAGCAGCAATCTAACGAGGAGCCTCTCCACAATCTCAATTCTTATACCGCCACTAAACGACTAAAGATTAAAGCCTCTTATTAGCCCTAACTACTGAATATGTCTCCATAAAGGAGAGCCATTGAAGTTGAAGCAAAACAGTGAACAAGATTAGTCCAGTGTGTGTCGCCTGCTGCGTGCTCTGTTTGTCAGCTTCAATTATCCATAACACTCAGCCTTAATCCTCATTGCAATTAAAATTCCAATTAGAATTGGAAAAACATATCCAGACGCAGAGAGAAAGAAGAGGGCTTGGTAAATATTGGCCTACCACAGTGTCAACACTCGGAGTCGCAGTAGGAGGACATACGGTAAAATGCTGTGTACAATAGCCGGGGGAATCATCTCAGTATGTAAAATCCTCAATGCATATGCAATAGCCATTAGTGGCATAATGTTGGATAAATAAGGGTACATTGATTTCCACAATGAAGTAATTGGATAAGGATGATTACATTAGCATATTTTAGATAGCAAAGCAATCACTGCAAAATTCATTTTCATCTCATTATCTGCCATTGATAATCTGATCAAGAAAGTGAATACTTGCATTTTCTTATAAGCTGTCTTTTCAACACTTGGCATACTGTATGAAGCTGGTGTTTTAATGAAATATGGACACTGCTTACATACAGTGCATGCAGGCATATAGGCGTACAGAGTGCATGTACACACGGCTACAACCACTATTATAGTTATCTGATATCACACACAATTGTTGACTAGTTACACTCTGTTTACATCACTGACATTTCCTCCACTCTAATTGATTTCCAAGGGGGAGGGAGATTATTTTTTCCCCTAACCAATCGGCTAACTTCGGGTTAGCCATATGCTAACTTGAAAATAATTAAATCGTGTGACTCTTCTAGACTTTCCAAATGTTATCGGACTGAATCAATCGAATTCAGATAGTGAAACAAATCGTTTTGCGGGGGTTGTGACACTCAAAACAATTTATCCACCTTTTTCACTGTAGTCAGCTACGGTGGAGCCTATGACGTAAGCACAACTTTAACTAACTTGGTTGTGATTGGCCAGTGAGCCCAGTCCCAGAACACGTATACGTGGTAAATGGTAAAGAGACGGGGCCGGACGCCCGGTAAGAACGTTGTGGCAGTCTGACTGCCCACCGGCCCACGGTATGCCAGATGACGAGTACACCACTGGAGCAAAGTAAAAACAAACTACAACATCGGCGACATGCCGTCTATGTAAACACACAGCTTGACAATGGCGTTAGTCCCGCCCACGGTGCTGATTGGCTAATCGTTAGTCCTCTCGCGGCCAGGGCCAGGAACTTCGTTTCCAACGACCTAACCTTAACCATTCGAGGTAAATGCCTAACCTTAACAATTTTGCGAGACTTTCGCCTCATCTAGAGATGACCATGCAGCTGCTGCTGATGCTGTGGCAAAACAGACTCTGCAAAACATAAAACCATATTTTTCATGAAAAAATATTGGATCGGGGGCACCCATATTTTTATTTTCTTTTTTAAAAGTATTATCTAATTTTTTTCCCCTTAATTTTTCTTTCTTGGTGCCACAGTGCCCCCTCTACATGGTGGCGTCCTTGGCGACGACTGCCTATACAGCCTATATGCCAAGGGCCGGCCCTGCCCACAGCGCTTTTAATATATCCATCTATGAGTTATCTGCATCTGTGTGTCTTTTTAGAGACACTGCCCTCATTATTCTGAAAAATTCAGAATCCTGTGAACAGTTTTCAGAAGAAATACCTTTGACTGAAAAATAAAAGTGGTTAACAATGTGGTATCTCCAGTCTGCTAGGGAGGAGCAGCCGGAGTGATAGCTGCAGGCCAGCAGTTGTTTTCTGCTATTGAGCTGCTGGAGATACTGAATTCATCATAAACATATTGCTAGGTTATCACATTCATTACTTTTGTCCTTGTCCCCTTGACACTCTTAGGATGCTACATTGTTAGACATTGTTTGAGCAATATTAGCCGGCATTGGCTGCTATCATTCAGGTGCACATTTTGTCCTGCAGTGCAGTAATTTAATCTAAAGTAGCTGCTTGGATTTAATGCAGTTTATTTTTGATCTTGGATGGAACTACGTGGATATACTTTGGATTTTTAAACAATGGTGTGTTATAAATACACATTAGTTTTCTGTTGTTTTTTTTTTTACTTGGTTATGCTGCTTGATCAGGACCCATCGGTGTCACTTTTTAACACTCTGTGTACCCTTTTGCCGTAATTTTTCAACATGCATGGTAGTCCGACAGACTTCAAACTTGACTTGAATTCAAACAAAACTACTTGGATAGGGAGAAAAGATTGTTGTTTTGGTTAAAATAAGTATGTTTTTTACATACGTGACGTGACGTTAGTATTGTAGGGGCAGAAAATAGATAAAGTAATGTTCTCATGATAAATTAATGCTTTGTTAGTGTTAGTACAAAAGGCCAATAGTTGAACAGATGTTGTGATTGAAATAATAGGAAAGGAAGCGTAGGGTGCAAGGAAAATGAGATGGTGCCAGAGATAGCATTGTATCAGACGCCGTTAAGGGATGGTTGACGTAGAAACGAAAACAGTTAGGCCAAGGTAAGTGAACTCTTGGCAGAACGAATGGAACGGCAGCGAAAGACCTGTCCTGATATCACATGGGCCGGATTTGGCCTCGCATGAAGCCCAGTCACGTACACACACGCACACACACACACACCCACCCACTCAAGAAGTATAAAGACATCTGAAGTTCTGGGGTGGGTAGAGTTGTTTTCCATGTCCATGTAATGGCTGTACGACACTGCGATTAAAAGAACTCCCGCTGGCTGTAAATTCACACCTGTTCTCCGTGACTCTCTTTTCAGTGTTTTTACTAAAGTGTTTTACTGAAGTTGAGTAATCGAGGAATTCTCTTACATAATGTATGTAAGTTACGTAAGAAAAAAGTTAGCGCTTTGGGTTTGTTTGACCCATCTATCGACAGCGACCTCCTCCCTACGCAGACTTTATCGCTCTTTATATGACATCATCTTACAATGCCATGGTCGCACTGTTGCTCTGAGCGTCTAATATTACCACGGATGGGTTTACATTGGAGTTAGCTTTGTTTTTGCCCTTTGTCATAATTTGGATGAACTGACCCTTTAATACTGGCCTTCTAATGCAGGAGGTTCTCAAGTGACGGATTATTAGACCAAAAACACCATGTGCATGAAATGACTTACACTCTGATTATCTGCAAAATGCAATAAAAGGGAACCCACATTATTAAGCTGTGAAGAAAACACAACAGCACTGTGCTATCAGCCGTCAAAATCAAAGCCCATCTGCTTCAAAGCCCTCTTGTTCTTATAAACTTTCATAGTTCGGGGCCTAAGAAAGTGTCTGTTTTCTATATTTATCCCAGATGAATATCAGTTTGCTTGCTCTCTAAGCCAGCACCACAGTTCAATATCCTGCTGTGTGTTAGTGGACGAGTGCGAGACGGAGAGAACACAAAAGAACAATGAGAGAGAGAAATGTTAGACATACATTGCTCACATAAAGAGACGCACACACACACGTTTAGATGCACGCACACGGCCCCTTACAGAGACACGTAAAGACACACAATGAGATACACCAGAGACACGCAGATGAAACGCTTAAAGGAAAAAAGAGCCCTTTTATTAGAGGAAAGAGGATGAAAAAAATGGAT
Source organism: Heterobranchus longifilis (assembly GCA_028570985.1). Lineage (NCBI taxonomy): Eukaryota > Metazoa > Chordata > Actinopteri > Siluriformes > Clariidae > Heterobranchus > Heterobranchus longifilis. The sequence continues at coordinate 8,059 of JAOVVB010113580.1, forward strand.
GGGGAAAAAAAAAAAGTAAAATGCAGAGAAAGCCCAGAGTCAACCACAACTTCAGAGCTTCACACATGCCAGGGTGAGAGCCTGGCTGCTGGGGGAATGTGTCAAAGCGAGGCCCCTGTCTGAGGAGATTTAGGCCTCAGCCAGAGATGAAACGAAGCCTAACCTCAACACAGAGCCTTGCGGTCTTCTGCCTCACTCTGTGTGTGTGTGTGTGTGTGTGTGTGTGTGTGTGTGTGTGTGTGTGTGTGTTTTAGCACATTTGTCCCTGCATGTCTCCGGGAAACTATCTTAATGCATGCACGCATGTGTGAGTTCATGTGCATAATACCAACCCTTTAGTGTGGATATATGAACGAGTCCTTAAGCATGTGTGTTCGTGTACTGATTCTTTCATGTACGTGTGTGTGTGTGTATGTGTGTGTGAGTCGCCCAGCATGAGCGTTCTGTGTGTGTGCGTCTCACCACACTTCCCTCCCTCAGATCCCTCAGCCTCGGTTCTGCGGTCCAGATTTCATTAGCAGCCCTCTGGCTTCCCATCCGCCATCTGAATCTAATCCTTTGGCTTCCTTTGACATGCATCTGACTAATGAACGTCAATATTTTGGTTAGAGCGGCCAGGATGTAAAGGCAGAGAGCCTTGGTTAGGGTGAGAGGAGCAAAAGAGTGATGAAAGGAGTGTGTCTGCGTGTGTGTGTGTGTGTGCGCCTACACATGTACAGTATTTGTGTCTATAATGAAAAAAGGTTTGGCTATTGTAAAAGAGAATCAGGAGAGAATTTTTCATCATCACAATTACTTAGTTTAACCAACAGATAAACATGTTTTTTTTGTGAGGGCTTTCATTCAAATTCCAGCAATAGTTTTGCAAAAAAAAATTAAAAATAAAATAAAATCTCAAATCAAAAGAATTCTTGTAATAATTAAAACACCCCAATTCAGATTTGCTCTTCAAAGCCCAGGTGAAATAAAATGTGGTTTTGAAATCAACAAAGGAAACCCCTTTTGTATTATTGAACAATTTATTTGGCAAAAAGAAAAAAAAAAAGGTGCAAAATCCATTTGGGAGAGGAATAGAATGGTTAGTGGGTAAAATTATTTGGATAGGGATCCACCGATGGGCCGATGTTTCTGGGTCGATATCAATGTTTAACATAACAATTTGGCTGATATGGATGTTTTTTGTTGTTGTGTTTATTCTCTTTTTGTGCCACAGAAACAAATACATCATTATTAAAAAAAAAATACTGTCTGTCAGCCCTTTATCATATATCTTTGATAGATTGATTTTGTAAATAGGTTTTAATGTCTTCTGGATGCAGTCTGATGATGAAGATATGAGTATATATCGAGAATTTACACAGTAATGTGTGAAACAGACACTGTATGTAGTTTACATAGTTTGTTATATATCAGATGTTTGTAACATTGCTAACACCTCATCATTAGCATTCTGAATTAAACACATCGTTCCATTTCTTTTTTTGGAAACTAACAAGTGAGTAATCTCTCTTCATTATCAACTTTGTTGAGAGTGACACGTGTGCAGTATACAGTTTGGGAAATAAGAAACAGTCATCTTGCTTCCTTTATCATCTCTGCTGAGAGGAAATGTGAGACAGCCGAACGGGTAGTGAGTAGAGACAATACCGTCACTTTTCCCTGTCAGAGAAGTCTTTACGCTTGTATTTTTATTGTTCACACCACACGTGTTGATTACGTTCAGATCAATCACATGTAGATAGATAGATAGATTTTATTTAACATGGACATCACAATTACATTGGACAAACCAGATGCATTGTTTGAGTGTTTTAGCACACATGCTAATTCTCAACACTTGTCCACAGGAGGCTTTTAAAATAAGATAAAATAGTAGTAATGGTAATACCAATAATAAAAATAGTAATAGTAAAAACAGAGCTAAATAATATTTAAATGTACAATAATATTACAGGCACAGAAAAAGAAGCAATGTATACAACATACATGAGCTATAAATCAAAGGCAACATGATCAGACAGTAAAGCAGTGGTGAGCTATTCATGTGAGCACTGCTGGTTTGATTTAAGCCGTCGTTTGAGTCCTCTGTAAAAAGCATTGCCATTAGTCTCTAGTTTTAAATCTGGAGGTAGAGTTCCAAAGCTTTGCCGCCTTTGCAGAAAAAGCAGACTGACCAAAAGAGGTCTTGTACATTGGGACAGTGATGCCATCTCATAGGTTTCTGGTCCATGACTTTTATTTCCTGCTTATATATTGAGATAATAGGTTTTAATGTTGTCGGGGCGGACTTGACAGGACAGGGGGAGGGGGAGGGAGAAAAGCAGGCAGAGAGCGGGTCTATGCAGCGGGGCACTGAGGCCAGAGTGGCCGCTGAGCAGACAATTTTCAGAAAGGCAGCGCGGCCAGACAGAGCACCACTGCCATCGGCGAATGTCATCTTTTTTGCCGATGGCAGTCTACACGGCCGATATCGGCCGATACTGACGCGCACACATTTTTATTTAATGCTTCTCTATTTTATGAGAGACAGCGCTCACTGATCAAAACAGAAAAAAAAACAGTAAATGATCCACAGTTAGCCTAAAAGCGTTGTTTTCATCCCTTGTGCTGGGTCAGATGTTAAAAAGGCAGCTATTTCCCCTCATCATCAGCAGCTTCATTGACTCACTTTGCTCCTATTTTTTATAACTAAACATTTACTTTCACCATGTTACTCTTCTCTCTTTCGCACAGATTTGTTTTTTTGTTTCTGCCACCTCTGCCAATACAGCTCATCATTTGGTGTACTGAAGCCTCGTCATTTGTTGATGCAACCTGGAGAGAAATTAGGAACGCTTGGTTTGCTGAAACAAATCTCTCATCTAATCCAAATATGTCAGCAGCATTGTCATGGAAGAATGAGATGATATATGAGTTGATGTAGTCCAGCCGCTGGAAATAGTGAAGCAGTTGGTGTAGTGGGACTGAAACAGGGGGGGGGGGGGCTGTGGATGTGTCAGCAAAGAGAGAAGGCATCAGTTAATGTGAGAAGAGACTCTTGATACTTGTGAGTGAGAGAAGACTGGGAAGTGTGTATATGTCTTCTCTTTTTTTTTTTTTTTAACTTCTCTTCGCCCAGAGAAGATGAGCTGAGTTCATATGCTCCTTTTCAGCAACTCCTTCAAAATCACTCAGTTACACACTTTTCACACCTGGGAGCTACCGAGTACAACCACAGTATTATACTGTTGGCTCTGAATGGTTCCACTTAAAGCAGTTAGGGATTAAGCACTCCCCTCAAGAGCAGCTCACTGGTAAAATGAAGGAAGAAAGCTTTTTCTCTCCCCTTATTCTCAGATTCACCCAAGGGATTAGAGACAGTGACCATCTTTTTCATAAGCCGTTTTCTCACCAGTCCTTTCCCCTGAATATATGCTCGGACCACCCCTGTGTGTCTGAGAGACGCAGTAGTTTCCAAATTTTAAGCAAACTTTTTTGAAATGTTGCAAAGAAGAAATGCCAATTAGGTGTGTTTCCATTTGAGGGGAATAAACTAGGACAGGGATGCTCAACGTGCTTTGCCCGGGGGCCACTTTTGCAAAAATGACAGGAAGCCAGGGGCCAGTTAATTAACAAACATTCAAAGTTGTAATATTCTTTTTTCTTGCGGTGCGACAAGGTGGAAACACTGCACGGAAGCATGTTTTGACTCATAATGGCGCCTGATATTAGCAACCTTGCATGAAGCAATTGTTGTTTTACGAATGAAACACAGTTGTTTAGGATTGGTATGAGGTCCAGCCTGAGGGTATTCAGGACTTAGCCCGGACCACTGTCAGGGGATCCTCCCCGGCACTTTTTAAATTTATTTTTTAAACAAGCTCAATTTTTATGCTTTTTATGTTCTCTGGCACATTATTTACATTCAAAGTAGAAAAATAAATTCTGAGTATGAATTTAATTTAATTCAATTTGGAATTAGAAACTGGTTGGAGGGCCACAGATTTAAGTTGAGTATCACTGACCTCAGCTATGCAAAGTGTAGTTTTGTCAGAAGTTGGCGGTGGAGGCTACACTTAACGCATGGCTGTAATCCACCAGTGAAGAGTAGAAAAAGTAGAGGTTGCGAAATGGAAACAAAACGTCTTCTACAAAAACCCATCTAGGAGACACACATTTACTTTACTTTATTTATTTAGACAGAGACAGTGCACAATAAAACATTAACTTTAAACAAAGAGAGATGTATTGCACCAGGTTTTAGCAAAACATGAGCTCGCAGATTTGTTTGGTTCCCAGAATGGAAACACGGCGAGTGAAGAGAGACAAAGAACACAGCGAGACAATAATGACGCGTAATGAAAAGTTATCCTGGAAGGCCAGCTCATGCTAAAAGTTTTGGTTTAAAGTAAATATTCAATGTTCTGTTAAGACTTGCTAACGTGGCAACGAGGCCAAGCTGGGGCATCACACACGAGAATGAGAGATCCTACATTAACAAATGTTTTTGGGGCTCAGTCCTTGCGGCCCTTTGCTGCATGTCACCCCATCTCTCTCACTCCTTTCCTGTCAATCTTCATCTGTACTTTTAAATAAAGGCAACAATAATCTTAAAAAAAACCTTGCAAACCTAGCTTCAGGGCCGGCCCTTGGCATAGTCCGCATAGGC
>JAOVVB010113589.1:0-15265 GCA_028570985.1 Heterobranchus longifilis
ACTGAAGTCAATAATGGCTTCTTTGACTCTTGCTGATTGCCCAAAACATATATATATATATATATGGGTATTTAGTAGCCCAGTGTCAGGTCCAAACTTGACATTTTAGTGCAAAGTATTTGAATTATTCATGTTGTGTTATAAATATGCATAGATACTGCCTCTACTGGTTGAAACCCTGCAGTAGCTGGGTTTCAACCAGTAGAGGCAGTATCTATGCATATTTATACTTCATCAAAGTAATGCAACATATTACATTTGTTTTAAACTGGGCAACAGAGCTCAAAAGTTGTAAAAACATCAAAGCAGTAAATGTAGAATGGTGTAGTATAGTTGTCTGGAAATATGACAAAAGAAGAAACTCCTGCACAGAGAAAAGATTCAAAGCAACACAATTAATGTTATATTCTACGTATAGCCTTTTTACTGAAAATAATATATTCAGATGTAACCCCTTTGTAATCACCAACATTTTATGATTAATTATTTTTTCTCAGTAACTGTAACCGAGGACAATTACATTTATTTTGTAATTTAAATACTCCCCAACATTGTCACAATACAAAAAAAGAGATACCTCACCTAACAGAAGTATAATGCAGGCCAGGATGGCAATGAGAGCTCCCATACTCAGGCCGATAGGTAAGACGTAGGCCTCCACGTTGCAGGACTGAACAATGCCATCCTTACTGCACCCACACACTCGGATGGTCAAGGTGTTGGTGCTGCTCATCGGTGGATTCCCGTTGTCTGTCACAATGATTGGCAGGAAGTACATCTCTTGTTTCTGTCGCCGGAAGGTATCATGCTTGGTCAGGACACTGATTGAATTGTCTGTCAAAGAGAGGTAAAGCCAGAGATGATTTTTTTTTTTTTTTTGTTCTTTTTTTGCGAGGATGTGTGAAAAACCCATTATTATTCATGGTAGCAACAGACTGAAGTTCTATTATTAAATTGTGTGAAGATCAGTGCAGCATGAGGGTAAACTAATTTCACATCAATCATCACTATAGGCTTTCGAACACTCTCACATTCCAATGCTGTAGATGGGATTTCAGCCACCTTTCCTTTTTTTTCTCAACAGTCCAATTTGGGAATTCTGAAGGAACATGAGCCCGAGCTTGCCGTCCCCCCCTTTGAATGCTCGAGGAAATGAAGGCGACACTGACTTAGAAGACAGCACATGTCAACCCAGAAAGGTGCCAGCTGCTCTTTGATGACACTTCTGTGAAGCTGTCTGCTCATTAGCTGGCTCTCCTTACCCCCGCTCGCATTATCAAACACTCGCATTCCCATAAGAATCTACTCCTGCTGATCTTATGGAAAACGTACAAGATTTCTGATAGTCTAACCTTTGCCTCTCTGCTTGAGGGTGCGATGAAGAGGGAGAGAAAATAGATCTGGTGATGTACGCTATATAGAGAAACACACCATCAAACGTCATCAAAAGATGCGATGCTTCATGATAGAATTATTTGCTTTGCACGATCTGTAATTGATGTGAACATATGCTCAGATTTACTTTCTTACGAGTGCTGCCACAAAGTGGTAAGCTCTGCTTTGTGAGCACCAACATGTCGTGTTTCATCATCGTCATTCAGCAGTGCATAGTGAGTATGCACATATCTACTATACTGTAGTAAACCGTCAGGGCTTGTCCTCATATACAGGTCATTTTCCTTTTCTTGGCAACTATTGATGGTAAAAATAGATTGAAACATTTCCTGCCCGTCAGCCCATCCACAGAATAAGTTTGCTGCTCAAAGAGAAAGGCGACTGTGCAGATAACCTTCAAATAGATTGAACTCACTGGAGTCACAAGAATGCTCTTTTTGTTATCTTTTATATGTCAGGGCTCGTTAAAAGTGTTTCATCTAGCGACTGATGGATTCTGATGAAAAAAAACTGTGTACATTGAAATATTAATCATCACCATAACAAAAGCAAAAGTGCATTTGAATTAGTTTTTCGCTATAAATAACTTAATATTTGGGAGGTTCCAAATGACAGCAGTGACAGCAGAAGTGACACTCACAGTCTGAAAAACTTTCTGCACTTCTAAAGTCTCTTAAGATTATGTGAGCAACTGCACAAAGCACAGTCATGAATGCCAAATCAGTAGGACTTAAATGCTTTATAGTAACATAATACCAAAGGATTGAAAGAAGCAAAATAGGCATTGACGGTTCTAGACCAATGGGGGTGGGGTAGGCAGGCTGGAGCCACAGGCAATTTTAGGGGTATCAAATATATAAACCCTTAGAGATCCACACGGCCAATATTTGTCTACTCTTCGTTTTAAAGATAGATTGAAGATATAGGTATCGCGAAATTAGACAAACTAAGGCATCCATTGGTATCAAAATAACACATTTGTACTGCATGAGAAAAACTGCATGGGATTAGCATAAAGTGGGCATGGCTGTAAAGGGGAGACCTGTGGGTACCCATAGAAGCCATTTGCATTCAGATATCTTCAGGTCAGAGGTCAAGAGACCCCTTTGAGCATGCCAGTTTTTCCCTCGCCAAAATGTAGCCTAACTTTGGGGCATTATTTAGCCCCCATTCTCAACAAGATAGCATGACATGGCTGGTAGCAATGGAGGTCCTAGGTCCTAGTTTCATATGATACTAATACCTTCCCTGTAGCTTTCAAATGGAGCCTGCTATGGCCTTTTAGGAACAGTGCTGTCGGCTGAGAATGAAAATATTTGCCACAGTTAGGGGGGGCCATGGAGGGCTCCAGGCTAAATAAAAACTAGAACCGCCGGTGAAAAGAGGTAATGTCGGTCCTACCGGTGGACAAACTGTCTCATCACTTACTACACAACGTGTCTGATTTCTTCACACTACACAATGATTGTGTTGTTTCTTAGTATGTGCAGTGTTATTGTGCTGTGTAATTTACACAATTTACACAATATTAAATTATTTGTCCCTACTTACTTATCCATAATACATTCAATCTGCTAAAGACTATACACCAATAGTACAGCATTCAGAGCATAGCTTAAAGTCCAACTGAAATCATAAAAGTCATTATTTTTTGCAGTCAAAAATCAAGTCAAATCAAAATGATTTTCTTTACTGTATTGGTAAAGGGGGAAAGAATGTTTTTCAGAGATACACCAGAAATGCTCCTTTACCCTCTAAGTGTCTTAGCGGATGGGCAGAGTGATTGACAACTGGTCTGGCAGGGGCACCGACACAATAATAGCAACCCTGCACTAGAAAATGTAGCTTACAAGCTAATAACATTGTTGTGTTGGCAGATGCATTAAAGAAAAAAAAAAGACTACAACAATTAACATCTAAACCGACGGATGCTGACATTTTGCAGGTACTGTAGGTTTTTACGCTGTTCAGTGTGCTTTAGCTGACTAGCTAATTAGCCTGCAAAATCAGCAATCATTAGCAAGGCCTTTTCCCGAGGTGGATGTTTGCCTTGTCGCTCGTTCAGCAAGCCGAGGTGCAACACAAGACACATCTCCATGATTGTAGGAGAAGGAGACAGCCACAAAGGCACAGCTGGTTTGCGCTTTTTGTGTTTTGTCACTGCTGTTGACTGGCTATTAGTCAGTGGCGCTCTCAAGCAACAATTCAACAATGATGCATACTGCTTTATCCTATTCTATTGTAATACATTAATTAATGCAATAATTTGATCAGCTACATGAAAAAAATAGTCTCTGTGTATGTAGACAGAAAATTATTTTCCAACAGCAATCTGACTTTACAGTCTGAATAGGTGGTGCCGTCATGAAACCAAGAAATGCAAAATATGAATTTCCTCTTTTTGTGTACTAATCAACAGAAGAAAACATAATGCAATTTTACTTCAGTTGGACTTATATTTGATCATAATTACAAAATCCTGAAGAGATCTTTCTCGCAATTATGAGGTATTTTCTTGCAATTACGAGATAATAACTCATAATAACAAGATAAGGTGTCCAATTATTTATTTTTGTGGATGCAATGCGCTTCCATATACAAGTGACAATGATGGGATAATGCTAAAGGCTAAAACATGATGTGACATTACCGTTAGTAGAGGAGTCATAAAATCACTGAACTGACTGTAATGTCACTTTTAAAGACATACAGTTTGCCAACATAAGCCACAACAAGGTAGCCTATGGGCTGTAGTAAAAACAAAAAAAAGGTATTGAATTGAGCAAGGGTGCATTTTGTTGCTAATGATATTAAGTTTAGATTTGTAAGAAGACGATTGTGTAATGTCTTAACACAATTCAAACAAGTCTGAAAGTAGTTTCTGTCAGCAGAATTCCATTCTTGGCAGCATGGTGAAAGTATGTTGTCTCAATTACTGAGTATGGGATGATCTGCTGTTGCAACCCCGCCTGCCAAACACAGAGTTGTCAGAGTGCTCGATATCTTGTATACAGCTGGTCAGAACCTTAGCCATCTCCCTCAGTGTGGGCAGCCCCCTAACCTCTTCTCTGTGCAATCCCTACAATTAGACTCATCATTGCAAACAAAAGCAGCACACAGAGGCTCGCAGGAGCCTGATGCTCTTCACTCAAGTGTCTCCCACAGCTGCAGATTCAGATAGAAATAGTCACTGAAGTGCTGGGGGATATGGTGCGATGGGCGTCTGTTCTCTGTACGGAATTAGCAATATCATAGACAAGTAGTTGATGCTGTATGTAATATATATCAAGCTGAAACACAACATATATTTGCTGTGGTTTCAGGCAAGTGAGACAAAATGCATTTTTCTTTTTTATTGTTTGGACTAAGGTGGAGCTGTGCTTATAGTGGTGAAACATTTCTAGTGGGGGATTTATCTGTTACTTGATCTTAAGAAACTTAAATCGTATATTGATGCTTAAAGTTATGCATAATTAAGGGCATGGCAACTTTGAGTGACAGGTGCCATCACAGGTGGCGAGCATAGACTGTAGGCTTCATTCAGCCCGCCCCAGCTCCAACCACGCTCCACCTCTGTGTCCATTTTTGCATTAGCTGGGAGTTAGGTGGAGTCAGGCACTGCAAAGATGGCAGCGGTCAGAGCCACCCACACTGAGCTTCATTTTGGCTCTTCAGAAACCTATGGGTGACGTCACGGAGACTACGTCCATATTGTAGAGTCTATGGTGGAGATACTCAGATAGAGGGCGGTATATTCTAATGGGCCTGCATGTGACGTAGGAGGGTGTTTTCTGATCTTGGCACCACACAAAAAAAACAGACTGGGTTGTCTCAGTTGTCACAGTTTGAGGGTTGGTAAGCACTCCAGATACGCAAATGTACACACACAAGCACTGAAAAAGTGAGTTTTTCATAATATGTCCCCTTTCATTTTTGGCTTTCAATTTCCTGACAGGTTTTTTGCACGTGTGACAGGAAAAATATGATTTTGTTCCTTTAATTATTGCTCAATGTGTCAAAAGAGGTATAAATATACTTAGGCAAGTCTATTTTTTGCATTGCATATTGAATTGCATATTACACTGGCATCTCATCTTCCTGCTTGATAATGGGCCTCTTTCAAAAGTAAAAGCTTTTTATATTTGTCAAAAAATGGCTAGTCCATTTGATGACCTGATTTTTATGGACTCTTTCCTCTGTCAGAGAGCGTTTGCAGTAAGTTAGCCTGCAGCCTCTGCATCGAAACAGAAGGCTAGTACCATATGAAGATTATTTGCCCCGAGCTGAAAACATTACACAATGTCATCATGAACACAGCCTGTTCAGAGCCGGTTATAGAAGGGAGGCAGGAGAAGAAGAGGAATGGAATAAAGACGGAGGAAAACGGCAAATAAACCAATCAGAGTATTTAGCAAATAAATTCAGTACCATCTGCCACGCTGCAACAGCTCCTAGGAAGTCACCCTACATTGAGCTGCGAGACTACCAGGAAAAGCCATTTGGATCCCATTCGTTTAGTTTCCCTCAAAACGCACTGGGGAGTAAAAAGAAGCTGGTGTCCGGACAATTTCACATCTGCTAATTGTGAGCTACACTGATCCACCAGATTTCATCTCGAGTACGGCTAACACATTGAGGGTTAGAGATTAGACTGGAAAGCCATTGGAGAAATTTACAGAAACCTCAGTCATTCTGCTACAAAAGGACTTAACTTCTCTGTGATTTATTTTTTGTTACTCACCTTCAGTGGTTGCGTTAGACTTTCTCGCTGTCCATCATTTTGATGGACAGGGTCGTAAAAAATTAAGCGTATTACCCGTCATTTTAATTACATTTTTTAAATGATAATATAACATATTTAATTTCCATGCAATTATTTTCATTTTTGTAATAATTAATATACATGGAGAGAAAAGATGAACGGACACACCGACCATGCGGCCACTTTTCATATCAACACCACACGAAGTAGATGAATGATTTTTTTCCCCCCACAGTGACAACAGAGGTCAGAAAGAAGAAAAAAAAACACTGCGGCCTGCCTGTTAGTCTCTCCACACACACGGGGAGGAGCAAAGGAGAGACAGGTGAAGTGAAGATAACGTTGTCAGTACCGATTACAAACAGGCTTAAATTACAGCCAATGACGGAAAATAGTACAATTTATTTTTTCAAAGTGTCAGGCGCCAAAAGGTGCCCAAAACAAACAAGAACAACAACATCATGAGAGCGAAAGAAAGAACAAATGAGGGGTTCATATCTGTTGTTATTTATTTATTTATTTATTTTTAATATGCCAAATCCAGTAAACATCAATCAAACCGATTCTTGGCCATTCTGACAAAACATGTCAAAATGACTTGTATGTATATATATATATATATATATGTATATATATATATATATATATATATAGTCCACTCAAGGGAATATCAATCAAACTGGTGACATAAATCATTTGGTTAACGCCACCTCTGCTCACCTTGGTTGTTTTTGATGGTAAAATTGGGGTTGCTGAGCATCTCAGGGACCAGACGATAGTCGAAGTAGTGGCCCTGGATTGGGTCGTCTTTGTCCACCGCGCTGACAGTCTGGATCACCTGTGTTGAAAACGAGAGAGACAAGAAGATATACAGAGGAGGGCTCAAAGTCATTAGAGGTGGCAGCCAATTCATTACTCTGTTTTTTTTTTTTTTTTGCCACCACAGATTGCCTCAGTCTAATACTGGCTGGATCACACCTGATGAAATATATGCCCTATTCATTCCTGGAGTTTGAGATTATTATCAATGAGGTCCTGTCTCGTCTGGCACACTTTCAGGCTCCTGGCTCTATCTGTTAATCTGTCATCATAGGTCTTATCGTGGTGTATGTCTTTATGATTGATTGGAAATTAGAATTCGGGCCCTGCAGGACAGTTTCCTTTTTTTTTTTTTTCCCGGCTCCCCTTTTTCCCCCTCCTTTCAATAAAGCTTCCTATTGTACGTACACAGGTCCCCTGAATGAGGTCGATTGATGAGAAGGAGAATACTAAGTACTTGTCCAGAATCTTTGGCTGAGGGGAAGCATTGTGCCATCTGGAGGACGACATGAAAGACAGTCTTGAATTATGATCCACTCTGATCAATCCTGACTGCTCTCATTTCCCCTTTGCTCCCTGCACACTGTGTCAAGGGAGGACTGGTGGGGGGGCGGCTGTACTCCCACCTCTGTAGTTACCCAGTGAAATAAGTAGGTTATAATTCACGGTGGCCAATCATTACAGGGCAGGAGTGAGAGACAGAAAGAAAGAAAGGGTTGGAGAGTAAGGCAGATCACTGTTTTGACAAATGAGACATTTCTTTCCTTACCTGTCCAGGTTTTCCATTTTCACACAGAAAGGCCTCGTATTCGGTGGCAAATTCTGGGGCATTGTCATTGATGTCCATTACTCTGATGGCCACAATTGCCCTCGATATCTGACTGTGGTTTCCTAATATACAGAATGAAATAAGGATAGACAGATAGATAGATAGATAGATAGATAGATAGATAGATAGATAGATAGATAGATAGATAGATAGATAGATGATAGATAGATAGATAGATAGATAGATAGATAGATAGATAGATAAAGGAAATCAAAAAACAGGAGAGACAAGAGGAGATAAATAAGAAAAGACAATGAACAAACTATAAAACTGGGAAAAAAAAACAAGGTTACACATGAAATCCCAGGCAAATTCTGTGACCTAGTTTTAATTTCCCTTATTTTCCATCTTTATTTCTCCCTTCATTTCCTGAGCTGATGGGAGGACAGATGATAAGGCACATCAATCTACGTTTCAGCTGGTATCAGCGATGCAACACAGGATTTGAGGCAAAAGAAAAAAATAAAATAATAAAATTCCCATTCAAAGTGCGTTTGAAAATCCCCTGTACACTGTAATGTTTAAAACATGAGGGTTAAAACATGCATATTAATGAGTCACTGGTAACTGAAGTCTAAAAAGACAATAAAGGCAGTTTAATTAGATTAGATTTTGATTGGAATTATTCATCGCTGGTAATTGACAGTCCCTTTCGAGAGTCCCCGTAAACGGTTGTATTTATGAATTGGTAGTGCAAATGCCAACTTTTAAAGCAATTATGTATTAATGTGGCCCCAATAGGGCTGTGTCACTGTTGCCAGTGTGTTTTTATTTTCTATTATATCGACTATTTATTTGGTTTTGTGAGGCTTGTCCCTACTGTCACCTTATGAGAAGAATGGATGGCAAGTATTGTTTTGATGATCTGGACATAATATTTCCTGAGCAGCTGGGTTGTCTCTCGTGGTAGCCAATAGCAAGTGAAGACTTTTACGTTTTAAAAAACATTTTTAATCATTGTTATCTGGACAGTGTCATCTGTTACAAAATTTGGTTTGGACATTTGAACATTGCAATATAAATGGTCACAAGGTACAAAAGACAGCAGCTTTAGCTTTCTGCTGCAAAAATAATGAATGCTCTAGCTATTATGTTTTTTATCTTAGATTGATTTAAATAGGATCATGCAAACAACACAGCCTGCGAGAGGTCCCATTTCATATCGTCTTAAAACTGGTTTTCAAGCAAGACTATGTTTTGCTCAACAGTGACCACTGTAATTACAAGATAATGGCAAATTTAATTTCCTTCATTTCCCAAGATTCTCTTGAGCCAACTGCATCACCATGTTTATTTATGAAATGTGAAAATGTAATGTTACAGGAGCACAAGCAGAAACAGAGTCATACAGTCAACAAATGTACTCATTAAAAGGGAATTACAGGCATTTCCAAAATTCATACGTTATCCCTCGGGTCTAAGACAGTCCAAAAATATTAGTAAACATGAACAACTCTCTCCGAGATCCAAAAACCAGAGTACCAAAACTCAAATTTGTGATGTCATCAAGTATAAAGTCTCGAACTGCTCCACACACAATGAATTGGGAACGATGTTATAGATGACACTGACAGCACGCAGGGTAATGTTCTGAATGTACGGGTACATTTTCTGTTTCACTGACAACAAACATGATGTGGGTCCAAAAAAATCCCCCTCTCATTCAGTCTATGGAGCAGCTCCAGACTCGACATCACAAGTCTGATACTTTTTCTGGTTTTGAGTAGCTCATGTTCACAAATATTGATTGAACATTTCTCGGCCATGGAAATACCATATTGGAATTCTTAATTAAGGTGGTGTTCCCCTTTAATGCCATTAATGTATCTAAGTTTGCTATCGTAAGTTAACCTGAGCTACCATAAGCTACTGGTCGTACCAGACGGTATAATGAAGTTACCTAGTCTGCGTTTTTTTCATTTGTATGAGGATTTGTGGTATTTGTTCTCACTTAAATATACATTTACTGACAGATTTGTGCTTTGTGTCTTTATTCTAATTTAGTTTAAATGTGGCTCTGTGTTTAGGTTTTATTTAAAACAGGATGCAACCACAAAATCAAGGCCGTGCACCAGACAGGCCAGGAGGTGAATTGAAAAAGAGGTAAGCAGTGGGAGAGTGGAAATCGACAGTCTGATAGACAGTGATAGATGGATTAGGGCAGGGGGAGAGAGAGGGAGACAGAACCCCCCCCCGCCCCCCCCCCCTACAAAAGTGACTTTCCCCCAGCAGCAGACAGGGGAATAGAGTCTGATTAGTCAGATGTCAACTGGTGCGAGGCGGCAGAACGCGCCTCCGTTTGGGTGGCAAATGGCATCAGGATAGAACTGGGAACACATCTATTCCTCTTCACGCCAGAGAAGACACCGGCTTCCCCTCCCATCCGTGAAGAATAGCAAAACTGCCATATTTATTTTGGCAAATTCCTATTAGGTGTTGTCGGAGATGCCACTATCTCGAGCCACAGTTACTTTGCCAAGAGGCATGAAAACACGCTTTAAATGTATGGGTGCAAGAAATGACAAGGCAACCGGCTTATCAAATGAGACACATTCAATTCCTCCAACGGGGCTGCTACGATGGTGGGATTTGTCTGTGCTGCACGGCCAAAACATTATGACAGCGTTTGGGCTTTCATTTATTCTGACAATTAATGTGTGTTTCCTTTGATTAAGGAAAAGAAAGGGCCCGATAGAGGATGAGACAGAGAGAGGAGAGGGAGATAGAGCGGAAGAGGACAGGGGGGAAAAAAGTTACAAGCTGTGTAAATTTCTATTCCAATAGCTTTAAGGGGTACATTAAGCTTTATCACAACATACAGCCCCCCTGAAACAATCTGTATGCAAATAAAGCCTTACATATGGTTTGAGCTGTTTGTAGCTCTGCCGGCAAGATTTTCTACGTAGTCAGTGAGTTTTGCGGTTCGCAGATGTTCTTTAATCTGTAATGGATGCTGCCGTTGGAGCAATCCACTCTGGAGCATGTCTTTAAAACTGTTTATTTGATACGTCTTAATGTTCTTGCACTTCCACAAATTGACTACTGAGCTGTTTAATTCAATCAAAACTCAGCAAATTAACGTATTTAATGCCTCCGTGGATTCAAACGCTAATTGTTTGTGCCATACTCTTGGAGCGATTAAAAGCGGGGCTTTACAAAGCGCCATACTGTTGAACAGAGGATTGTGTGTAGCAGGTCAGTGATTCCTTTTGACTGAGACGAGCCCATGAAGTCGCTCAGAAGAAGGAGATGTTGTACGTGTCTCCCTGCAGCTCTCAGTTTTTAAAACTGGCATGCCTATGAATGTCTTAATAGTGTGTTGATTTTCAAAAATAGGACATTACAATTCAGGAGGCGCGGTGTTCACAGCAGGGGAGAGCAGAGTCAGGAGAGGTCACTTACTGACTTCTGTGGCGGTTACTGTGATGTTGTGCCACATGTCTGTCTCCCGGTCCAGCGGTTTGGCCAGTGTGATCTTCCCGTCGTCCACGTTGATGTTGAACTGCCTCTCCAGGTCTGTGTGCCGATCGATGAAGTACCTGCAAAGACAATCCATCATCAGAAACTTGAGCCAAAACTCTTTAGTGACCCTCCACTGCAGCATCTTTTGCAATCCTTTGGGTGTTGTGGCTAACACTAAAAACTAGGAATGAGCGAGTACACCATTATTTGTGTCTGTTCAACGAACTAAATTATCTGTATAAACATGTATGTAAACAGGAAGTGGGTGGGGCTTAAACTGGATGCGGATGGCTTTCCTGAAAGGTGATATTTTAACCCTGAAATTGATATGGTCTGAAGTTGCTATATTTATTATTATATTAGAAATCTATTTGCAGAACCGCATCAGAATTGAGCTTCCCCTACTCCCCTACTTCCGGCGCTCTTGCTCGGATCACACCCATCTTCGGACTCTGCCTTCATTTTCGTGTCAGCTGGACACCTGTAATGTTTTGTGACTGTATCTGTATTTTGTTATTGGGCCAGGGGCATAAGGTATGGGGGTCAAGGCCCCTTCCTTACTCCCTACCCCCCTACCTCCGGTGCCCCTGCACAGACCACACCCATCTTTGACTTTGGCCTTCACTTTGATCTCAACTACACACCTATAAAGTTTTATGACTGCATCTTGCACAGTTGTGACGCTATCGCAGCGAAAATATTGGTCCGCAGACAGACAGAAGTAAAAACACTTGGCAGAGTACTCAAAACCACTTCTGTGGTAGTTCTGTGGTATCTCCAGGACCACATTTTGCCATGATGACACACACAGACACAAAGACTCACAAGGTGAAAACAATACCAGCGTCGCTGTAGCAGCTTGTAATCAATAACTATCTAACGAATAATTACAGCCTTCACGTGAGTAGCAGGGGGTATTAAATCCTAATAAGGTCCAAGAAGCCCTCCCCCCGATCACAGTGACACCGCCCTCCTGCAAAAAAAGACCATTAGTACACGTTATGTCAGGGTAAGAGATGGGGTGTTGTTAACCCTGTTTGGGATCTGTCAACACTCAATGGCCCCCAAAGGCTTTGCATTAATGAGTTAGGACAGCACTGTGTCATGAGCTCTAACAACAGAGTGGGGGTTGGGAGGAGATAATGGATGAACCAATGACCAGCCTGTTATGTGTGACCTTGTCTGATCTTGGGCTAAATGATTTTGTTTGCTTTTCAAACCACTAGTGACTTTTAGGTCCTTGTCAATAAAGCAATAAAACACTTTAAAGGTCCCATGTTGTAAAAAGTGAGATTTCCATGTCTTTTTTATAATAAAGCAGTTCTAGGTGCTATATACATACTGTGAAAGTCAAAACGCTCAATCCACACAGCCCGTATATTCAGAAACTGTACCTTTAAACGTGCCGTCAGGACTTCTGTACGGTTGTGATGTCCCAATTATAAGAGTGTATAATAGAAAGTTCTGCTACAGTGCTGTTACAGTCATTCTCCGACTATAATAATGGTGCAGAGATGCCAAGAGCGCAGATGCGGAAGACCTGGAAATGCTGACCAATCAGAGTAGACTGGGCTTTTTTAGGAGGGGGCTTAAAGAGATAGGAGCTAAAATGGAGCGTTTCAGACAGAGGGTGATTACAGGTATATTCAGACTGACAGGATGTGAAAAATAATGTGTCTTTTGAACATTAAAGCAAGAGTAGAAACTCAAAATACAAGTATTTTTTAACATATTTTATTGCAGAACGATGCCACATTCAGGTCTGGTTACTGTTTCTTTCACCCTCCTGTCTTTGCTGTTATGCAGGCGGCTGATTTGTGGCATCACGCAGCCTTCTTCTGCTCTGTGTATTGAAGCATTGGCAGCTGTATTGCTCTCAACGCTGCAGTATGGATTTAGTCAGTTTGCGGTTTTACCACAGTCACAGTCTGGTGTCCACAAACACACACACACACGCACACACACACACACTCACACCTGGAAACGCTGACCAATCAGAGCAGACTGGGCTTTTTCAGGAGGGGGGCTTAAAGAGACAGGAGCTAAAACTGAACATTTCAGACAGAGGGTGAATACAGGTATATTCAGACAGACAGTATGAGAAAAATAAAGTGTTTGTTTAAAGCATGTAAACATGTTCTAGTAGAAAGAGCATGAAGTTGAAAATGAATATAATATGAGACCTTTAACATTAATCAAGCACTGTTTCAAAGGATCTATGTAAAGTGTTCCTTTTCCTGATTCTGTTCCTCTGTGACCCCGACAGTGACACACTGACTTGTTGTACAGTGTTAAGAATACAGTGGCAAGACATAAAAATAAAAAATAAAAAAATCCTGCAGCAGGCATGAAATTGGAATGTACATAAAAGAGAATTTTCCGATGCCACTTGAAGCTGTGAAATCGCTCTTTCATGTAGCAGCGCGCGGCAGCGCCAATTCTTGGGACAAGCCCACACAAAACTGACTAAAAAAAGAATCTGTCATTATGGGTCATCTTTGGTTTCACACGTTTCATTTTCCATTATGCGTGACTGTCATAAACATCCTACTCACCTAAAACACTCGTGATTCACGTGATCTAATTACACCGTGTACCGCACAAGTGTTTCCAAACCTCCAGGACAAACCTCTCTGTCTCACTCTCACATCATCCCCCACAATCTTTTACTCACTAACAGTCAGAAAGTGTTTTTTTTTTTTTTTCTTCTTCTTCTTTTTCCCTCCAGTTGGGTCTCGAGCTCTTACGTTAATCCAATCCCCCTATCCAATTCTATGCAGACCCCGTCCCCACACAGACATCCCTCGGCCACCAGGCGCCCCGCTCTCCCTGTCTCCCTTTTTTCCTAACCCCTGGGTCTTGTACCATCTCGCAGTGGAACTGCTCATCCCTATCAGTGCAGACCTGTTGGCAGGAACGCTACAATGTTTCAATGAGAGAGAGAGACAAGAGAGGGAGGCTGGGAAGAGAAATAGAGCAGCCTGGTCTCATATATCATACAATACAAAATATGACCGCCGTTCTGTCAGTGGTTTGCATGATATCATACGAAATATGACCGCCGTTCTATTTAATGGTGTGAAATGGTCTAGTGCAATCGTTGTTTTAAACATGACAGTCGCGGTTTTGGTTAACATTGTGAATTTGTTTAGGCCACAAAACTACTTGGTACGGTTAAGAAACAGCAACAGGGTTTGGGTTAAAATCCCTACTTCCATGTTATAAATAAAGATGTTATGGATCACTGGATCAGTTACATCGCTGACGTAGAACGTGAGGTCGGGTGTTCCGGGTCTACGAACAGAAGTTTATTACAGGTTAACTTAAAATAACAATGTTGACTTATATAGTTTCAAACAGGACACAAATGCCAGTCCATTTAGGGCGGGCAGGAGGGGTGGAGGATGGATCAAACAAACACACCACTGTGACCCAGGAGACCGCTGCTCATCTTGAGTTATGATAACAACCATTGAGTTGTGTTATTTATGTTGATCACGTTACTTATGTTGATTACATAACTTACATAATTTACATATGTAAGTTCATTTGCGTAACAAATGTTCTTATTTTAACTCAAACTACGATGTTTTTCCGAAACTTAACCACCTAGTTTTGCTGCCTAAACTTGTTTGAATTCATAAAGCCGCAACCGTAGTGAAGCGTCATAGTTTGACGTGTAAAAGTGACGTGACAAACTGTGCATGAGATGCGCAAAAGGCTTGAAATCACACATGAAACAAGTGGCGTGCTATTTATACGCTTTCCCGTGAGATCACGTTGAAAGAGCACCAGAACAAGCCAAAGACAAAGTCACAATAACAACAATTTATATGAAGGAGGGCGCTGCTTATACAAGAACGATTGGAAATGAAATAAATAAACCACTGGCCCAGATTCCAATTGTTGGGGAGATGTACCGAGCCGTGACATTTCCATTTTTGAGATGAAATGGTGTAAAATCCTCCAGACGCCGGGCTGGGAGAGGTCCATGAGGA
>JAOVVB010113589.1:15275-26897 GCA_028570985.1 Heterobranchus longifilis
GGGCCCTGGGGGCCCCCCCCCCCCCCCCCTCTCTCTTTCTCTCTTGCCCTGCAGACGCAGAGCACTTTCAAGACAGGCAGACAGCAGCAAACCACATGGGAGCAGCCTCTCTCCTGCAGACTGAGTGGATCCCAGTCAAACTCTGACAGCCTCACGTGGAAGCGAGGAGACAGACCCTGAAATGTTCTGCCACCTGTCACTCAAACTGACAACGTGATGTGAAAAGAATTAAAAGCAAATAAAAAATGATATCCAGCGTTGTACGTGCACGGTTTTCTTGAGTGTGATGCGGGAATGTGTGCAAGTGCATGCACGCGTGTCCCTGTGTGTGTGTGTGTGTGTGTATCGTCTGGTTTCAGCTTTGCTTTACTTTTCACGGGCCTTTAATAAACGCCACTGGGCTGACCTCAGTTTAACAGTGAAACATCGTGGAGAGGCTGTTGGTGCCAAATATTAGAAAGCAACTGATGCAATACACATGGAAATATATTCAAACTCAATATTCATTTTATTTATTTATTTTTTCAAACACGTAAAAACAAAAAAAACAAGAATACGAATTAAATTAACAGTACACATATAGCAAACTCCTAATATAGAAATTCTCATGAATAAACAACATAAATAAATATGTATGTTGTTAATATACAGTAAACAAAGAACAAACTAAATATACAAATTCTTATTAACAACAAATACATGTGAGCTCGTTATGTGTTTACTGTTAATTTCATTGTTACTATTTTTGGTTAACATATTTGAAAAAAAAATTTTAAAAAATGAAAAAAATATCAAAACAATTAAATGAATCAGATGAAGTTTTTATTATATATACTAATAATTAAAAGAATACAAATAAAATAAATACTGAGGTTGAATATACTGTGTAAATGAAAAATATAATATGCTAATCAAAATGCATTAGTGTGACAGAAGCTGTTCCATACATAAAATAAGAAAACCATAAGCTGGAATCACTGAGATCATTTTTTCCCACTCATTTCTGGTCCTTTGGTGCATTGATGTGATGTTTCTCTGCACTGCGTTTCTCACAGATCAGCTGTCAATCACACAGTGTGGCCAGGACATCTTCTCTGTTTGAGTTTCTGTGGGTGGCAATCTTCTGTCTCTTTAGCCCCGGTGGCTATCATTGCTCATGCTAACTACCCAGTGATTTTTTCTTTTCCATCACATAATGTGTGTCAAAGGATGTACCAGACACTGGGCAGCAAGTGTAAAAGCCTTCAGCAACTACAGTAATGGTTTCACTGTAACATACAGTACTAGCAACACAGACTTGTATTATTATGAAATAGTATTTAATCTTAAATGCAATGTTAAAATTGATCGTGAAATCTCACTGTGGAAATCTACAACTGCCACCATCGAACTTTACCGCGGTTACACTGATTTTTTTTGTCATTCTGATTGAAAATTTCAGGTTAACTGTTTACATGGGATGTGAATGTGATCTGGTGTTTACATGCGGCCAACGCATTTAATCATTACGGCCGTTTTTAAGAGCTTTTATCAAAAACAAACTTTCTGCAGAGGTCCAGTTCTGCCATCTTTTCCAAGTAGTGGAGAAATAAACGTAGCCTACTGTTAAGAGTAGCAGAGCCAGTAGTGCGTGTGTCTGTGTGTGTGTGGTGGAGCAAGAGATGGTGGAAGAGAGCGAACGGTCGCAGCGGGGGAGAGTTTAATATATGAAGTGAATGAAAAGCAGAGTTTGCAGTTTTGTGTCTTGTTTTGCGGCTGCTGTGTGGAGTAACAGGGGTTAGCGTCAGAGCGAGTACCGACTCCGACCCTGGAGATGAAGGAACGTGTGTCCCCTGTGCTTTCTTACTGACCACGGTTGGAAAACTGTAGCAGGAAAAGCTGTCCCCTCATGTTTACGTCAAGAAGAGGGCATGCACAGAAAGAACACAGCCAGAAAGTAATCACTTTCATTGTTTACATGGTATATTTTTTCTTTTGATTGGTTTATGAAAATTTCAATCGGTTTGGGCCTCTGATTGATGTGTTTCTATGGAGCATTTTTATTCTGTTTTGGATTATAATCAGAATATAAGGCTCCATCTAAACATGGCTAATGATTAAAGCTGAAAAACACTGAATTAACCATTCTCTGTGACCTCTAGTTATATGGATTCATGTCAACAAGAGAGTTAGAATCTATGGCTCCGACCATGGCTCTGAAATATCAGTAGCCTAACTGTGCTGTGTATTAAAACATCCATGGCGTTGTCCGTGGTGCTGAAGTAGCAGACGGCTTAGTAACTGTGCCTTTTTCTCTCAGTCCTGCCGTTCCCGTCACTAAATGTAGCAACACAGTTGCCAAGTTGGCAGCACCGACTCTCATATTAACATACAATATATGTCATAACAAGGTATCACAAAAGTAGAGACATAAAGGTTAAGCAGCCAAGGAAAGGTTTCAGCGTAAGTGTGTGTGTATCTCTGTACATGTGCACAGCAGGTGTCTCTGTTAGAGTGTGAATGTGTGTGAGTGACTGAGTGGCTTACAAGTTGGAGGGAGAAGAGGTGAAAAGATCGAGAAAAAAAATGCTTTTTTTTCTGCAGAGAACAAAATGCCTCTGTGACATTCATGCTTGTTATTAGGTCAGCAATTCCACTGGGAGGACCACAGATGTAGAACTAATTTTTGCCATCTCCTGAATGCTGACCGGTTGTGTTTTAACGATCAGTAGCTGCGACCTTCGATCACACTGACAAATTATATACGTCATTCCTCAAACGTGCACTTTGTTTTGGTGAAAGTGCTTTTAAAGTTTTTGCACCCTCATGTTGGCGTGAGCTACAGAGTCACCTTAAACTGCAGTATTTTATAAGCCAGGAAGATTATAAAAACAGGATTCAGAACATTGTTTGTTTCCAATAATGTTCAAACCAGAGAAACGTCATTTTAACCGAGGACACGCTCCGTGTCTTTTGATCACGGTCGCCTGTCAATGACGTCATATCTGCTTTGTGCATGCTTCAGGATGTGCAAAGGGGTTCTAAAAAACGGGTCATACATTGACTTTTTATCCAGTTTTAAGCCACATTTTTAGATCTTAACTATATGTTTTACCCGGATGAAGGATTTTAGTCATCGGACATCTGGATCTTGAGTTATCAGAGAAACAAGCTGAGCAAATGTTAGCTAGCACCGCGGCTCGCAGCCGCTAATGTGTCGAACAGCGTCGGAGAATCACTGACTTTTAACGTGAAACTGTTTTATTCAGTGTTTTTACCGGTTTTGATCACCTGGTCCTGGAGGAGACCTCTGTGGATAATTGGGCTTAATCAGTAAATACCTCCTGAACGATGAACACTGAAGGAATGCTAACCAGGAGAAACTGACTGCAATGACGGCATTACTCCATCTTTTGTTATTGTTTTGATTGAGAGACCCCTCGTGGCAGAGAATTACATACTGTGCATTTAACACAGCTTACTGATAATAATGTATTTGTAGTCAACAAAGTGCTTCACAGGTTTAAAATAAGAGCTCAATAAGACTAAAACAATTAGAAAAGGACAATATACATAACAGGAAAGACATCAAATCAATACAGAAAAATAGGGAATAGTAGGAAAGGGAGCTGCAACGATTAGTTGACTAATCGATTAGTCGATCAAAAGAAAAATAATCGCTAACTATTTTGATAAGCGATTAATCATACGTGATTTTTCATGCAATAATGGTAGAAAATGCTGTTCTCAGCCTCTCAAATATGGAGATTTCCTGCTTTTCTCTGTTTTATATCATATTAAACAGAATATCGTTGGGGTTTTGGACTGACAAAATCAGACATTTAAAGACATCACCTTGGACTTTGAGAAACTGGGGTGGACATTATTCACTATTTTATGGCATTTTATCGACCAAGTGATGAATCGATTAATCGAGAAAATAATCGACAGATGAATCGATAATGAAAATAATCGTTAGTTGCAGCCCTATTAAAATGCATAAAAAACAAACAATTAAATATTAAGCCTTTACTTTTCAGGACGTACTTGGAGGAGGAGCTGATAAAAGCCAGAGAGCGTCCACGTTTGCGGAAGGACATGTATGAGAAGATGGTGGCAGTGGACCCCGGGGCCCCCACAGAGCAGGAGAGGGCCCAGCAGGGAGTCCTCAAACCCAGATACATGCAGTGGAGGGAGACGCTCAGCTCCACAGCCACGCTGGGCTTCCGCATCGAAGGCATTAAGGTCAGAGGTCATCCCGTACACGCAGCCCTACGAGACTGCCTGGCTGTATTACTCATGTTAGTGAGGCAACAAATAGTTTCTACAAGAAGTAAACCAATCAATGGGAGTAAATATTTATCAGTCTGTCCTCTGGATGGGCCACACACACTGGAGGGGAAATGGAAAACACAGTTTTTGGCTGGATGTGCAGCCATAAAGGGGACTGTTTGTTCTTTTAAAAATAAATCCAGGGCTGGTTATCAGATCGCACCATTAACTGCAGATTTGCATGAAGTGAATGGAAATATCTTGTGACACTGTGAGCATTTAAAGCAGCAACTTTATTTTCCAGTTGAACAAGTATTAGCAGCCAAGCTTGTGGCAGTGAAATGCATATTTGTAAGTTAGTATTCCTCAGCAAAACACCAAATGTGTTGTAGTACTAGTACTGATAGTACTGCAGCCATAATGGATCAGGAAGCTTTAAATGAATTACTGAATTTAGTTATTCTCCACGTGCAGGTCAAAAAAATAACAATCAGGAGGGAGAAGAACAGGATATCTTATGTTTTCTTTTTTTTTTCTACAGAAAGCTGATGGAACTTGCAACACCAACTTTAAGAAGACAAAGCACCGGGAGCAGGTGATGCAGGCCTTGGAGGACTTTGTAGCTGGCAACACTCAGATTCTGGTATGTTACTAGTTGTTACAAGTTCTGCTGCTTGTACTGCTCGTTTTTTTGTAACTGTAAAACAGCTTTTTTTTAAGGAAAAGTTTGATGTTTTGCTGGTTACCTAGCAACGGGTCTTAGCCAAGAAATAGTTTGCTGCACAACCCCCCATAACAACAATCTGTTGTTTGTACACATCAGTTTTTGTATGTACAAACAAGATGTAATCTATTAATTACTGATATTTAGAGGCATGGTTCCCACGGGTTCTTGAACAAAATAAAGGCCTTGAAAGTTTTTGAAAATAGACATAAATAGACATGGGTTATTGAAAGTGCTTGAATTGATTTTGTCCAAGAATAAAAAGGTCATTTCAAATTCATTGTTTCATGCGCCACCTGCCTCGAAGTTGCCTCATTCATTGAAGTTGAATGATGCAGATTAAACGGCAGCAAGCAAGCGAGAAAACTAACGTTAAATGAACCTTCAGCTATGCCTGGAAAATGCAAATTCCAGGATCCCAGGCTCACCAAAAACATTTACAAAGACTGGCTTGTTAAAGATCCGAGGGAAGTCCACGCGGCCCGATGGAGAGCATGCAGCAAATCAATAAATGTTCACACCATGGGCGAAGCAGCTTTGACAAGCCATGCTGCTGCAGCATCACACAGTGTTGTAACAATAATTAACCTGGATCCGTGTCTCAAACTATGTTGGGTCATTGAATATGAGGGAATTGGTCCTGAAAAGTCCTTGAGTATGATGTTTAAGAAGGTGTGGGAACCGGGTGTTGGTAGCAGATTTTGGACAGAGCCAGGCTAGCTGTTTCATCGTGTCCAGTCTTTATGCTAAGCTAAGTTAGCTGGCTGCTGGAAATAGCTTCATATTTACCGTACAGACATTGTTATTATTATTTTTTTTTAATTGTTTTGAGCAGCAACTGCATCAAGGAAGGATATAAGGCTTTAGACTCACAGTTAAGTGGGAAAGAAGTAGTTTGCCCATTTTTCTGATGTCCTACATCCTGTTTATTTTTCTCTTTTTCTTAGAAACTCTACCTGCAGCGGTTGGAGGAACTCCGATCAGTCCTTGAGCAGTCGCACTTCTTCAGGTCACACGAGGTGAGACGCACACACTGACACACACACACTCAGTTTTCATGCTTTTTAAACAAACCTCTTGGCCTGAGTTGAAGATTTTGTGATATGCCAGTAGCTTCTGTCTTGAATCGCTCACAGACTTAAACCAAAGATTTTCTACATTTCTAAAAAATACTGCACCGCCAATACTGCCAGTGATATGAAATGGTACACACTTCCTGTCTCTTAAGTGGGCACGGTCTTGTTTGAAAGTGGAGTAAACATCATGTGGAGGATGAAAAGTTATATTTGCAGAATTTATTCATATTTTATTTTGCTAACATTAGATATATACACGGCTAACATCCATTAAAAAAAGTAGTAATCTGTGGCGATCGCAGACGTTAGTTGATGTTTTTTCCCACTGGAATCAAGAGACTCGGCTTCTGGTCTCCTAAAGAGGCGAGGCAGTAACTAAACCCACATGACACAGATACAGGAAATGACTCCAAGTTGCAGCGTCTCGGTTTATCCCTGCTTAAACTCACCCGTGTCACCGGTTTCTCTCACGGCAGGTCGTGGGCAGCTCTCTGCTGTTCGTGCACGACGCCTCGGGGAAGGCCAGAGTGTGGATGATCGACTTTGGGAAGACGGTTCCCCTGCCGGACCCTCGGACCCTGGACCACAGGACTCCCTGGGTGGAGGGCAACAGGGAGGACGGCTACCTGTGGGGACTGGACAACCTCATAGACATCTTGAGCAGTATGCTCCCACACACACCTTGAGAGACTCGGAAGACTCCAATGAAACATTGGTCCAGACGGTGGGAGAGATACAAGAGAGTCCGGGAAAGGAAAAAAACAGTGACGGACAGAGGAAGGATTAGAAAAGGGCCACCGGTTTGATTTGATTCATGACCCACGGCGTGATCCAAGTGTCTTTATCCCATTGTACCTGTGTAAGAAGAGGATGAATGAAGACAAGTGGGATTTCTACTGCTAAGAGGATAATGCCAAAGGCCGACTTCATGCATTTATGCTCCATTTGTGGAACTTGGGGACAGATGACGATGCGATGAGTTAAGGCAAACAGTAGTAGGAAGAGAAAGAGGGAGAATTGAATGCAGAATTGTAACTTTTGAGTACAATCCTCTGAATTCATGGATCTCTGATAGTCATTTTTTCCTGCAAAGACACATTTAACATTGCTTAACATCTCCCTCTGTTGGCAAGAGTTGCACACTCAAAACCATGAACTTGATCCAGAGCTATGAAACCTTTTTCACGCAGCCTTCAAGGAGCATTGGGTAACGGGGGTTTTATTTTTGTCATGGACCACTTTTGATGTTTAAGTATACATTAACACTAAAACACTGGTCAGACCACGTGTTAACTAACTCAGCGTGTAAATACTTTTTTATTTAAATTTTTTTTGGCCTTGGTATAACCTCCTTACCTTGTACAATTTCCGTGCCTCACATTTGTAAAGAGCTGTTTGATCATTCCAGTGCAGTGGACTCCTGCTATTTTTTTTTCTTCCAAAGAGTTCACCCAAGTGTACAGTGATTTACAATATAATCCCAAAGTTTGACTTCTTGCAGAAAAGTGTTTTCTAAATTTGGATTTTGTTTTTGTATGATAATGCAGTGAAAGTAGTTTTTTTTTCTCCCTCGTTTAACTGTGCAGTAAGCAGCTTGGCGGCCATGTTTGTCTGGAATTTGTTGCACTATGAATCGTCACAAAGCCATTGAACAAATCAAGCGGTGCTTCTGTGTGTCTTAAGATGGGAAGTACTAGGTTTACAGATGCAGACGTTGAGAATTTCTTATCACTTCTCTGATCAGTGTTGCTTCAGATTTACAGCAAAGCGGGTGAAATTAAACTGGAATTACCTGATTAAACTGATAAGATGTTTTTGTGAGGTTTCACTTATGTATCAGCTTACACGTGATCTTCAAACTGGAAATTTTAAAATGTGTCTTATGATTCAACGGGCGACCCATAATCGAATACAAGAATGTCACTTTTGAACACAAGGACGTTGCTGTAAATGTCACTTAGCT
Organism: Heterobranchus longifilis; assembly: GCA_028570985.1. Classification (NCBI taxonomy): domain Eukaryota; kingdom Metazoa; phylum Chordata; class Actinopteri; order Siluriformes; family Clariidae; genus Heterobranchus; species Heterobranchus longifilis. The sequence goes on from JAOVVB010113589.1 coordinate 23,290, forward strand.
ACACTAAACAGGAGGTTTTGTGGGGGTTGAATTTTTGTGTGCAGGATGGAGAGTTTACAAAGAAACAACATTGTTATATTTAGATATTAAAGAAATGGTTCAGATTTTTTTTGAGGGGTTTTATGAGGTAATGTAGCGGTTATCTCTGCTCTCTTCAATTTTACCTCGCAGAACACAGGAGTTGCTGGTCTACAGCTGCCTTGATCTGTTAGTTTGTTTTGTTTGTTCCGAACCCTTTTAAAACACCAAAGTCACACAGCGGTAGACCAGCAACTCCCGTGTTCTGCGAGGTAAAATTACTGTTTTTGTCAAAGCAGTGTGGTGGCTTTGAAGAGAGCGATAACGGCTTCAGTTCCTCGTCGGAAAGGGCTGTCTGACGGCAAGGTAAAGCGGTGAAAGTATTCTAAATATATCATAAATGTTTTTAGGTGGCTAAAATACATTTTGCTGTGTGACCCCATCCACAGCAGTACATTGTTTAGCTTCTGTGTCAGGACTCCTGTCTGTTTCTCCAAAGTGGGGGTGTGCCAACCTCCATCGTCTGTAGATAATACACTGACTATGGATGAGTACCTCATACAACCCCACTTCAAAAAATCTGAACTATCCCTTTAAGTCAGTGCTTATGACATGATGCGTCTTTCCTTGACTGGAATGCAGCCAGTCAAGATGCAAACGTCTGACTTCATGAAATTGGAATTCAGTTTTTCCATTTCCTGAAAAGTAAACCTACTGGGAGAAAGGAATAATCGTGTTTACAAAGTATTATATTTCTTTGCCCGCAAATTCTCTATATTTGTAAAATGGCAAATGGTTGTGAAAATGGGCGCTGCTTTATAAGTAAGAAAACTGGATACATAACCATGTTTTGTATTTTTAAAGGCAGCATATTTTAAAGCCGCAACGCACAGACAGACTGGTAATAATTGATATTAATTCCTTGCTTTGTCCAGCTCATGGATTGCAATAAACTGGAAATAAGAGTTTTCAGAGTTTTTGGTTTTTTTTTTGCTCTCCAAACACTCGACTCAGATCATACACTGCAAATCTCAAACCTACACTGTTGATTTTACTGAATATCCCAAAAAACTTTTACAGAATCAAGATGACAAAATATTAAATCAAGAATTCAAACAATTTATTGTATAAATATATTCCATTCAGCCAGTGATGTATTGAGCACCAGGAGGTAAATGAAAGGGACAGCTACCCCAATATAACAATATGTAGTCATGATATTATCTCATATTGTCGCATCATTTACCCCGACCAGGAAACATCTGTAGCACAAGGTGGCATTACTGTTATGTGAAGATTCACACTTTGCCCTTTGGGACAAATTCAAAAACTTGTGGAAGTCGTGCAGTCTTTTGTTAAACTGTGGTATCGATCACATTGCAGCGTGAGAGTTCACTGTGATGCCTCTCAACACCCTGTAATCCACCGTTCACACAGCCCTCATCACTTCTTCTCTGTCTTTGTGTGCAGCAGCACCGCCTGTCCGGCCAGCCCGGCTTCCACCCCTCCCCGAGGAACCACGTACTGAGTCCCGTCGTTGGCTCTCTGAGGGTCCATCGTCCTCAGCTGCTCGTTGCTCCGAGCCACGCTGTCCAAACTCCACAGCTGGTAGCGCAGGCTTTTACCCTGCTTAGCCAGGACGTAGACCTCTCTGACCGCCGTGTCACCGACAGGACAAGGAGAGCTGCCGTCTGCGGCGAGGTAGAGCCAGGGCAGAGTGGGATCAGGTTGAGTTTGCTCTTTGCTCACGCTGCCGGGGTCCAAACCGAGGAGAACACCTGGAACGAATAAATGTGGGAAATGTGGCCTGTTGGTGCTTTTAGAGAGCTGAATGGTGTTTCATATTTCATAAAGCAAGATTACCAGTTAAACCAGGTTTACTTTTCAGGAAAATATTTTTCTTGAAGGTGGAAGTTACCAAGTTACTAAGTTACCATGGAAACGCATCCCTTCAGAGTACGGGTGTGTTCGAAATCATATACTAACATGCTATTCATACTAAGTATGTAGTGCGTTCGTATTTAATAGTATGTGGATTTTGTGTATGAGAGAAATGCCCGGATGTATACTACATTCGCACAAATTTCTGAGTATGGGACGGGAGCTTACTGCATATACTCAACTGCCCCACAATGCATTGCGCCTCTTCAGACTGCACAATGGTGGATATATATGGAGGTTTTGAGTCAGGCTAAATGCAGTTAATATTTCACTTTATTAAGTTTTAATTTTTTTTTTTTTGCAAGAAATAGTCCTTTAGTTTCTCAACATGTGGTCAGTTCTTTCAAATAACACCTATTTGGGCATTTTCTGCAACGTGTTTGGAGCTACGACAGGCTGCTGCTTGTAAATTATGCAAGTGGGTAGTGGATTTGCTTCTCTCATTAGCCAAAAAAAACCAATAGCAATCTATTGAGTGGGTGGCAACATTTGAACATTCACTTGCCATTTGGCCAGTGTACAAAAAAGTAAATCTTGCACCCACCCACAAATCCATTTATTAAAAAAGAACAAAAAAAAGTGTTAAACAGTATTTTCATTGTGTGGAGGTTGTTATGTCCCTTGTACAAACTAAGTAACATTAACCAACTGATAGAGAAAAAAAACTAATGATCTTAATGTCTTGCTATAAAATAAATTATTTAGCAGGGATTCTGTTTGATATGGTAATGATCCAAATCTATATGTTCATTTTCTGATCTCGCTGCTGACCCACAACACACTGCCAACAGTTCTGTTTTGCTTTGTTTATTGCAGTTATTTTGTTACTTTTTACTGCAGCATTTTACTCTCCATGATTAATATGTGTTGCTTTGTGGGTGTGATCATTGCAGTTTTGTCTTAACATGTCTGTTTTCTTCACTGGTCTCGGGGTCTGTCATGAAATAAATCAGACTTGACTTGAGAACTGCTCACATTAGCTCCAAAGCAGCTTTATGAAACAGACTGATCCTGGTTCTGTTTGTTAGGTTAATTCTATTCACAATAAGCCCTCTTTATAAAAACAGCCCTCCGGTGAGGGATCTGTCCCTGTCTTACCTGAAGCGACTGCCCAGTGCGCCCTGTGGCCGCTGCGCTGGCACGGCTCATGGTTGTAGTCCTCATCATATCTGAACATACTGTCAGGGAATTCTGTCCCTTTCTTTTGTGACAAAACAACCACAAAATGATTCATTTTCCTGCAGAACACCCCTCAGGGCAGTTTTGTTTGGGACTATAGGATACGGGATGAGAACAGGCTGTCTTCCCCACAGGTGTGCGATGATGGTTGCAGCATTGTTGCCACTTAACCCCCCCGACAGCAGTTCTGCCTTACAGCCACACACCTCCTCTGCCAGCAGGGCCATGTTGTCAGCTGACAAAATAAAATAAAAACTTAATGAGAACATAAAGAGACCAAACACTATAAACAGTGTGAAATTGCATTTTTAGTTAGGGCTGCACAATTAATCGTTAAAAGATCGTGATCTCGATTCAGACATGTACACAATCATTTCTGAAGGACAACGAGTCGGCCATATTTGCTTTGGGGAGTTGCATATTTAGAATGAGTCCAAACCCCCCACCAAATACGTGCACCTAAGTCTTCC
>JAOVVB010113624.1:0-12705 GCA_028570985.1 Heterobranchus longifilis
GTTATTACGTTATTTCTATGAAGTTATTATTTTATCCAAGTGAACATGGACCACGAGTACAAGATTTTTCTCCAACAGTTGGATTTATTGAATCTGTCTTCCGACTGTCCTGAGGAGGACATTTCTCAAATAGCTCAGAGCTGGATGAGAAACATCACACATCTGGAAAACACCTCATGCTTCCACACTGCAATCACAGTAAAAGTATGTTTTTTTTTTAGGGGATGCTTTTCATTATGCTAACATGTCTCCTCAGTATCTGTCATGTGGAGGTGCGGCATTTATATAAAACATTTTCTCGTAGGATACACCTGTTTCCTCACTCTGAGCTCCTCCAAGAGCCTCCTCGCTCCTCGTCTCCTCATGGTGCATTTAAGGGATTGGAAGATCCTCCATGATGGCGGCGGGGGAGTGGAGGAGAGAGGACGCGAGGAAGCATAAGTCAGCATAATGAAAAGCACCCCTGGAGTTAAGAAAATGTGAATAAATGAAGCTAATCTCTCTGATTTCTCCTGATAGTGTCTATCTACGTGCCCTTAAGCAATGCACTGAAATCTCCAGCAGCTGCAGTGACAGAAGAGAAAAACTTTAACAAAAAAAGAGAGAGCTATAAAGTAGTGTGAGGAATTACACACTGCTTTTTTACCAAATTTCAGTTATTAGCTGGATTTCTATACAGGGGTGGAAAGTAAATTAGCATCTTTTGGGAGCACAGTCTATAATAATTTTACTTAATTTGATTTTTCATGAGGTGCTGTATTTGGAAAAGCAAAAATTAAAGATGAGAAAGTGGCTTCAGTTTTGCTGTTAAGTTTGGAAGATGATCCTTTTTAAATCATTTCTTACAGGACGACATGTTTTCCTGTGATTCAAGTCAGAAAAGTTACTGTTTTCATCCTTAAAGCAAGAACTCACTTATTGTTTATGAGTTAGATGAGAAGATTGAAATGTAACTCTGATGTTTGTACATTAAATATGAATCAGCAGACAATTAGTTTATCTTAGCATGAAGACAGGACGTAAGAGGAAACAGCTAGCGTTGCTCTCCAGAGTTTAAAAACATCGCCTCTAAAGCTCACTTACTAACACATTGTTACATTCTGGAACTATTTTGTGGCTGGGACAGAAACTCTGAATTTAATTAATTATATTTAGTAATTTATTTATTTTTGATAGGGACAATGCAATTTAACATATACAAGAGTACAAATACACTTTAATAACAAACTCTGGCCACTTTTAACTTAACTGCTCTGGACAATTTATGAATGCCTCACTGTTTTTACCTGCACTCCTTTTAATATTCCTACTGTTTTTATCAGGGACTGGATTGTTTTATTTATGTGTGAATGTTTAAGTTTCATGTGGTATTCTCTGGGAAACTTTTTCTCATTTTGCACTCTACAACTGCTGCTTTGCAAGATGACAATAAAGGTTGATTTGATTTGATTTAAAAACGGATGTGCTGCACAGTTTATAGTTACTGCTATTTTTTAACTCTTGTCTCTAGTTGGACTTTTACATGTACAGTATAATTAAAACATACAGCCAGTATCATAATAAAATACAAATATGGAAATGTAGAAAAATACATAACACACCGTGTAATTTACAGCACATTTAGCTAAATGACTACAGCTCTGATTTTGACCTTTGTTGTGGAGGATTTAATATCTGGAATTAATTTGCTGTCAGCTGGTAATGTGTCCCAGACTGGAGAAAGCCCAAATGTAGATCTACAATGTGCTATTTTACAGTTGCCATTCAGCACACTGATAGTTACTCTGTTACTGTCTTATCTTTGGATGAATCTGGAAAGAGGCTCTGGGGTCAGACTGTTAATACACTCTCTGCTCGCTGCCTCCCTGGAAATCCCAAGGTGACATTTTTCAAACTTTGGACAGAGCTATGCTCGCTGACTCCCGCTGCTTCCAGTCTCTCTGAGTACCAATCTTCTCATGTAACTCTAGAAAGTGAAAGGACAAATTTCCCCAAACTACTTCTTGAAGTAAACTGATCTCGTACTCTTCCCGACCCCTGCCTCTCTGTGTGTGTTGCTCTCTTGTATTTTTGTGTTTGTCAGAGAGCACAGCGCCGGCAGGGAGCTGCACACATCACCGTGCTCCAGTCTGCAGCAGCCTGGAAGGATAAGAGCTGTTTTCTTTGGTCCAAGTCCAACCCAGGGAAATGGGAATGACCGAGGAATAATGCTGTGTGTGTGAGTGTGTGTGTGCATACACACCATGGTGTACTCTCTCTCCTCCACAATCTTCTTCACTTCGTCTCTTCCCTCGATGTCTTCGTAAGCGTCGTCGCCGCTTCCGTACCCCGAGGCCTGGAGACAACGTGCGAGCCGGGGACAGGAGTCAGAGGACAAACACGGAGAAAGACAGAAATGATTAAATGCTCTTCATCTCAGTTCAAGCTGCAGAATGAGGAAACAAGTCAAACATGCAGCTACCCTCATTTAATAAAAATGATACCAAGTGTTTGGTTCCCACAGTTTCTATCAACTTTGACTTTAAAAACACTGGATATCAACAGTGATTAATGCTCTCAACACTGTTAGAAACGCAGAGAAAGAGGAAACCAAAGTGCATGTGGAACAAATGACGTTTCTTTTCAGCACATCCAAATATTGGACTGTTGATTGGTTCTGCAGGCAAAATGCATACACATTTGAAATGTTTATCCTCTTATTGAAATATCAGCTAATCCATGATTCAGACCATAATGAGACATCACAAGGACATTACTGCGTCCTAATTAATATGGATGCATTTGTAAAACAGATTGTGTGAAATCTGTTTGAGTATAATTGTTCAAAAAGTAAAACAAATATGGACGGAATAATGCCACAGAAATTAGCTAATTAGTTCTCACGGATTCCACTTAACTAAGGGAGAGATTGTTTAAATAATAAATAAATAAATAAATAAATAAAGCTGCCTGTTGTGCTGTGAATACTACTAGAAATACTAGAAAATATGGCCAAAAGTAGGGGAGAACAATTTGGAAATAAAAAACATCTAATTGTAATTAATTTGACTGATATTGCAATTGCAATATGATTCATGATATTTGAGAGAATCATCATTTTTGCATCATTATTCTCATTTTCATTGAAAAATATATTTCAATGATAACAATGTGATTTTTTTCTTTTTTTTTTTTTGCGATGTTCTGTACCAACCAGAGACGTTTTCTGTCAATAATCTGTAGATTTGTAGGCCAGGACACTTAATTTGCCTTTAGAAATATTGCAGCTCCTGCGATTTGTCCATATTGTGATATCGATAAAAAGGCAAGTAATTGTTCAGCTCTAAAATATTTCAACACCAGAACACCCATGTGTGTTTTTCCACAACATTTTGGAATATGGCTGCAGTGATTTTCTCCCATTGACCTACATTAGTGAGTTTGGGCATTAAACCTACCAGTCCCACTGGTGGCTGGGTGGTCCTGAGGTCAGCGCTCCACACAGACCACTCACACTCTTCCACGATAAAGTGGGAAAAATATTTATTTGTGGACCTGACTTTGTGCACGGGAGAAATACAAAGAAGATCTGCACACTGCATTAAAAGCTGACAGAGATCTTCTTCCAGCACTGACAGTGTGATCTCCGTTAGATCGAAATGTTGCACAGTTAAAACTGCTGGGAGCTTTTAATGCAGTGTGGATCTTTTTTTCTGATTTTTGCCTGATTCTGATTTTTTGATGCAGCACCTGAGAATGTGTTTTGGACTCATCTTTGTGCACGGTAGAGATAGACATATTTTGGGGGGATTCCTGTGGAATATATGGGAGTCAGTTTCACTCTTCATCACGTGACTGGGACAGGAAGCATAATAATAATAGGTCTGTTTTTATATAAAAATGTAGAGCTCTAATATGAAGAATGTGTCACCCTGTAGTGCTCAGGGGCTCTGGCATGTTGAAACAGGAAGCTCGTCCCCAGACTGTTGGGAGCACACTATTGTACACTATGGCACTATTGTGTCAAATAACATTCTATGCCAGTCGTATCAAACTGCTGGCCCGGGGGCCATTTTCATCCCTCCGGCCTGCGACATGATGTCAAAAATATAATACAATCCGGCCTGCAAAATTATTTATTTTTCTAGTTGTTTCTTACCAATTTAAACTACCCCCTTCATATACAATTTAAATAAAATCACTCGATTTAAAAAAAAATATATAATATATATTAAAATATATATTTAGTTTGGCCTATGTGTATGATTGTTACAAATTTCCAAAAATGCATAACACAGACAGAGAGTTGTATTAAACGTTCCTGAAAATAAGAAGAAAACTAATCTCTGATGCAATATTCACAGAAAATAATCTGCTCAAAATTAATCAAAATTGCTCGTTTCACACAAACTTCCTGCAGTTATCGGCTTCACTATTTGGGTTAATTGTACTGATCTGTACTTTCATTGTCATGCATTGATTATAATATGAAATATCCATAAAATATGTTACTTGGTCAGTTTACTCAGTGACAGAAAAAGAGTCCTTGAAGGAAAAAGGATGGAAACGACTGCTGTAGTGCACTTTATCCACCAGTAGAGGGAGGAATAGTTCCATGTGTGAGCTGCTGAGGCTGTGTGTTCTGACAGAAGCAATAACACACTTCTTTCAGACTCAGTGTTTGGGTGTGTGTGTGTGTGTGTGTGTACACACTCACATAAGGATCGTCCTCCTCACACTGGTCGTCCGGGGCCGTGGGATCAGACTTCAGCACCAGCTGCTGGATGGAGCCCTGGAGAGACGGAGAAGAAGAAGAAGAGTGTCCGTGTTAAATTGCGTGGTAATTTAGTTCATTCCGTTTATCTCCGTCTGTCATTATCCAGCACACACACACAACTGCACACACACAACTGCACACACACACTCAACATCTGGCAGTGAAACAGGTGTCTCACACTCATCCAAACTGTAATATTCACATTAATCTTAATGCACCATATTACAGTATGGATGTGTGCCTATTCACATTCAAAATGCATCATTTCAATGGACCAGTATCATCAGCACTTGTACCATTAATTAAACACATTTTAATTGTTTGACATTTTGTATTTTAGATGTAAATGTTATGGTCTTTAAATTAATATGTTATCGTATACTCATCTCTCATTTGCATACTAATCTCTGGCTTTGTAGATTAGTACAGTATACTCCTGTAGTGTCAAAAAATTAAAAAAATAGAAACCCGTGTTTATAAATGTTGGGCCATCTGTGAGGCTGATAACAGCTGCTGGACATCAAGACCTGCAGCAGAGTTAACACTCTGACACTTTAACACTGCAGCAGTGTAGCAGCGTTAAAGTGCTGCTGACTGTATTTTAACGTTAAACAGGCAGATTAATGAGCGGATTCTACTTTATATGCAGAAGCTGGAAGTGCATCCCAAATATGTTAAATCTTCTTACAGGAGGAGTTCGGTCGATATCCGTTTGTTTTTTGCCCGTCTGGTCCCGTGTACAAGCTTATGTTTTTTAAGGCTGATTTTATGCAAACAGGCTAAACCGGCATTTGTCATTATGACCTGTGCCGACGGCGTCATGACGCTAAATCCAACTTGTATTGCATTATTAATAAGCAATATGACAACGTGATTATCATAGAATTATGTTTATAATGCATGCACACGGAGCACATTGCTTTCATTTCCTATAAAGTTTGTTTTTTTTGGGGTGACAAGACGAGACATGGCTGAGTTAGTCTTACGAGAGGTTTATGTTTGTTATTATTTTAAATTTCATCATTTTGAAAGCACCGGCATGTTTCTAGAACCATCCCTGGATTATCTCTGGTCTGTCACCATGTTAAAGTGGTACATGATGGTACACGATGGCATCAGGTTGTGAATACACAGGTGTTAATATGTTAAATATATTAGTGAATGCCCTCCAAACCCCCGCTGGCTTGTAACCATGTGAAGGTTAAAAGTTATCACAAAGAGTTTGAAACTCTTTAATCTGTTCATGAGAGAAGCAAGTGTGGAAATATCTGATGTAAGCCAATAAAATGACCATCTGTAGGAGGAATGTATGTTTTTTCCAATCATTTAGTGTATGCATGAGTGTGTGATCCTTTAGATCCGAGAGTCAGCGGGCCTGATTAGATCAGAAAAGACTTGCTGAAGGTAATTTCTGCCAACTTTATTGATACTGAGTTCCAGCCAGAGGACAAACACCTGTTTTTAATGGTTTGAAGCACAGCCTGTGAAATGTAATGGTGGTGAAGGAGTGAAAAATAGAGAGAATACAGAGTTAAGGGAGAGAATGGGTGGATATGAGTCAGAGTATAGCAACCAAATCAGACACATCTGTTTGTGCAGTAAACAACACATCTGGAATAAACAAAGAAGCTCCACGTAACGTTTCCGCTTCTTTCACTCCTTTTTAGTTTGTGATTTCCTGTGGATGAATGATTTAAATGGTCAGTTTATAAAACATTTGAATTATAAGAGTGTAAACACGTGAAGGCAGTGGGAGGGTTTCTCAGTGCCAGGCTGTCTGAGTGACACATTTACAGTTTCATGCTCAAAAGCCTCTTTAACACAGACGACTGCATCCAAAGCTGCTCTATAAAGTCTCTTCATATGACACACACACACTAACATGCATGCACGCACACAGTGAGGGTTAACAGGAGATCTGTCGTCATATTGTGCAGACAAACGTGCTTTCACACAGTCACATATGGAGACTGAGCTCCCATTTTGGAGATAAACTAGTAGGAGTTTGTTCTTTATACGTGTGATTTGGCTTAAAGAGTTGATGGAGAAAAATCTTGTACTTGTGATCCATGTTCAGTTGGATAAAATAATAAAATAACTTCATAACAATAACTCCATAGGCCTCCGTTGAGTTACATGAATATAAGTTTAATACAACACATTAAAGCTGCAACTAATACTACATTATCGATTAATCTGCCGATTATTTCCTCGATTAATCGATTCGTCATTTTGTCTATAAAATGTCCATCCCAGTTCTCAAAGTCCAAGGTGATGTCTTTAAATGTCTTGTTTTGTCCAAAGATATTCTGTTTAATATGATAGAAAACAGAGAAAAGCAGGAATTTTCCATATTTGAGCGGCTGGAAACAGCATTTTCTGCCATTTTTGCATGAAAAATCGATTAGTCGACTGATCGTTGCAGCTCTACAACACATATCTGATATCAGAGAAGAGTTTGGTACATCTTGCGTGGACAGTTTATACCAAAAAGCTTGAAGTACAATCGAACACTTTAGTTTTTATGCAGTATGTTCCACATCATACACATACATGTAATCATCATGACAGACTGCAGAAACAGGAGAGGACTGTCTCATCATAACCTCGAGACACAGAGAGCCACCGAGCTGCAGTCAGACAACGACAGAATACAGAGAGGCCTCTGATAACAAACTGCTTCATGGATAACAAAACTAACACACATACGTCCATAACTAGCTTACTAACTAACTTACATATTTTAATACCAAGAGAATTATTTTCTCTAACAACATCTGTGATATTATCTTCTTTAAACGTGTCTGTAACTGTAACGTACTTGTCTCGAGTCGATGATGTTTAATGCCAGCGGGCTGATCCATGGCTGTGACTAGCGCTCAAAGGAGCCGCTGTAAAACGGTGGATAAACACATTTCATTTAGCTATAAATTCTTCACAATAAAAGTTTAAAAGCGTTTATTATGAAGCAGTAAAATCAGGAAATGTTCGACTTCTATACAGCTGAAAGCAAACATGAAAACTTAAAATAAAGCAGATATTTCAAAGTACAAACTTCAAACCACAGAGATTCAGTAAGAAGGAAAAGTACTGAGAGCTTGAACACACAGATACTTTTAAATACGTCTTTCTCTCGAGTTGAGTCTCGCAACACACACGCGTGTTTGACGGGGAGAAGGGCGTCGTCACGGGTCGGCCACGGTCAGCAGGACGTCTCCGCCCTCAGAGACGGTCCATTCCACTTCATTCAGCACGTTTAAAGTGGTAACGACGAGACAAATCAACGAGGCGTGGTTTAACTCGGCGCGGCCAAAAGCGTTAATGGAAAAACACCAGACACAGAGCGAGGCCTGTCAGGATAACTACATTTGTTGGACGATATATTGTACCAGAAATATATTGCAATAAACAATATTATTTTATCATTTTAAGGCCTTTTTATGCCGCTGATATAATGATGATGTAATAGCATCATAATGCAAGTGCAGCCTTTCAAAGAGCAAGCAATAAGCTTAATAAAAAATATTAAAATATCCTAAATAAATAAAACATAAATAAAACCACACAACCGAAACATAAAATGGACACTCGGGCTGTTTACAAAAACTGCATTTAAATAAAGATTAAACATTTGGCACAGAGAGTCATTACTGCCAGTCCAGCTCCTCAGTGGTTAGGAACTTTATTAACAAAAAGTGCAAAGTAATAACATATTAGCTTTAAGCAGCAGCAGCAACAACAACAAGTTGTTGCTGTTTTTAAACAGAGTTGACATACTGACTCGTAATCTTCTCTCATTCAGCTGAAGCTCAAAATGTTCCCACACGGAGCTGTGGAGCTTTAAAACCAAGTCCAGTATTAGTCGGGAAAACCCTGCTGTTTATTCTGGTTTATTGACTAAACTGTTGTTGACATTCTTATGTAAACAAACATAAACACAACGGGCGATATCGTACGACGTATGGACACGACCTTGATCATTTCTGCTGACCTCGATGAGTCGATAATGTAATTATGCGACAGGCCTAAGCAGAGCAGCTATCTGTTTCTGGACATGAGAACACAGCCATGTTTCCTGAGAATCTGGAGCCACACTGACGTAACACCACATCCTATCTGAGGTACTTGATGGTGGTCCTGGACTGTTTGTGTAGATTCTGCAGACTGGTACTTTGGATATCAGGGATGACTAAGAAAAAGGTTAAGTACTTCTAAGGTGCTGTTCTGTGTCTGCAGTTACTGGCAGCCACCATGTTGAGGAAAAGTGTTGTTGCCAAAGCAACAGAGAGCGGTGTGCGTGTGCGTGTGCGCGTGCATGTGTGCGTGTGGGAGAACACTCTCAATGTCATCGCCGCTGTGGCTGAGATCAGTCCACTTTTAATTGATTTCAAATATGCTGTAAAGAAGCGATGACACATGGACGTGCTTCCACACATACAAATGATCAGCAGTGTCAGATAATGTGCTCCCAGCTTCTCTTTGCCACAAGGTGTCACCAGTTAATCTGATTATAACAAAGTGCACCATGACTTGGACTGAAGTGATGAGATTAGATAGCAATTATTTTATTATAAAAGTGTTTAAAAGAACTCGGCATATTTTCACTGTCCAATCTACAATGAACATTTGACAAAACTCTTCCACAACATAGGTGTTTGAGCTGATCTTTTATTGTCAACTCTGCAAAACTATCTGTCTGAAATGCTGAAAACGTAGAAATAAAGAGCACATTCTGCACCTTTAACAACTTTTTTTTTGGGAGAACACGAATCCAAGTTGCAGTTTCACGTCTGCATGCAGCATTTCTATGGCTCGTAGAGCTGCATGCTTCAATCTGAGCCAAAAAAAATACTCTGCACACATGCACACAACTACACACCCGGCAGTGGCTTTTCTTCAATGTTATGGGTCACAAAACACATTCAGCTGCTCAGGGAGAATCGGAAAACTCAAACAATGGTTCACACTTTTTTCTATTTCGATATTCACACAAACACAGACACGTACAGACGGTGCCAGCAGCCACACACAAACACTTTCCAACACGCAGCATGGGGTGTGTTTCAGTGAAACTGAGGAAAGCAAAAAAATATGAGTGAATAAGTCAGTGTGGGGGAAGATATTTTCGTAGATTTGTTTGCCTGTCTGTGTGTTCATGTGTAGCTGTGTGTGTGTGAGTGGACTACTGCAGAGAGCTACTGCTGCTGCGTGGCTGTTATTACTCTCCCCGAGAGGAGAAGAAGATCTCTGACGGAGCTGCCAGTTCAAACACTGAACAGCTGGAAACCCACAGTCACTACGGGTCCTTGTTTGTCTGAGAGGGGAGGACTGCATGAAGAGAGGGAAGGGAGTAGTGAAAGAGATGGATCGCTTTGGCAAGAGATGGGAGAGAAAAAGCTATCTGCAGGCCTCTGGGTGATGTCACAGCTTATGATAGCCATACTGGAGTAGAAAAGTCCTGTAGTAAGATCATTTTCAGGGTCAGACTTGGAAAAAAAAAAAGCCCAGTGGGCCCTGATTGGTCAGTGTTTCCAGGTCTTCTGCATCTGAGCTCTCGGCGTCTCTGCACCATCATTGTAGTCAGGGAATGACTGTAACAGCACTTTCTACCTATATATAGTATATTTGTGACATCACAACCTTTCGGGCTGTTTGCATTTCTCTGTGGATTGAGCGTTTTGAAACTTTCACAGTATTTATTTAGCACCTAGACCTGCTTTACAATCAAAACGATATGGAAATCTCACTTTTTTTACAATATAGGACCTTTAAAAAAATCTGCCGGGTTTTATTTCAGATAAATTGGTATTTTAGTGAAGATGCAACCAAAAATGATTTTGTTCCCACAAGGCTTTGACAGAATGCCAACAGCTAAGACTCATGGGATAAAATGATAGTAATACACTCTTAATTAAAATTATACTAAATTGAATTATAATACTATGGGGAAAAAAAACTTCCTGTTGTCTGTATTATTGGCCCAGTGTCCCTGCTGCCCCAACAAGCCACTAAAAAGCCAATAAAAAGCCAATAAAAGTCAATAAAAGTCAATAAAAGTCATCCTCTGGAGTCAGTCAAAACAAATGGGTCCAAGATATCAGCCTTTTGAGAACATTAAAACATTACTGTTAAAATCAAGTGGTAACTTTTGTTCTGAAGACAGAATGTGCAGATCGCAGCAGGAAATGATGCTAGAATGAGGTCACAGAAAGTTTTAAACCACAGTAGGTAGAGAAATCAACTTGATAAATTGTTCCTCCAACAAAATGGACTTCCCTGTGAGTTTAAAAAAAATCCTGGATAAACACACTTTCTCCCTCCCTGGCTCATTGGATTTCTTTGAAACTCTTCTCAGATTTCTCTAATAAAATCTTAATGAGAGGAAAAAAGCAATAAGGATTTTCCACTGTCCTGGAAACGAAACATCTTGTAGTTTGTCCGTCACATGAACTTATAGAACTGCAAAAAAAAAAGGAGAGGAGGACAAACGGTTGCGTAGGAGAGGCCTGTGTTTTGTTTCAAAAGGTCACAAGTCGTATATTTTTCTGGTTTAGCCGCTGACCACAAGTTGATTTATTCAGAAAAATAATTGTTGGCATGTTTTTTCGCTGGGCTCTTCTCTTATTAAAATGCTTTGGACAACTTGCAGACCTCGATAACACTGAAAACTCAAGATAATTGTTTTGGCTCATGTACATATCAACTCTATTTGCTCATGCTGTGCATGTAACACATAATTGAATGGTATTCCCTTTACACTCAACTATTTTCTCCTCATCATCCCTCCTGTTACACTGGCACAAACACAGCAAATCATAGATGATTGGGAGGAAAGTGCTGAAGCATTTACTGGTTTATTTTCTTTTTAACAAGAGCACTGAGAGCAGAATGCAGCACCTCTTCTCCTGGATCTGATTTCTCAGCACTTCTCTGTCACTCACTATGACCACACAGGGATATTTTTAACAACAATCGAATCCTCCACCCTTGCATCCTCCTTACCATTGTTTAATTCTACTCTTTTTAATTAAATAATTGGCATTTGCACTCAGAGTTGCACCCAACGTAAGTCATTCAAGATGAGAGATCGGCTATATTCCAAAAATGTAAATCACATACAGCTTGTCATTTATGAGCTCTCACAGGATAAGGCAGCGCTCATAAACACATGTGGTCATTCATTCCTTGTCTCCTGTGGCGGTCATAAAGCTGCCAACAAAGACTATTGTATTCATGTCTCAAATATAAAATAGGCAACCGCCCAAACGCCACGTTTGTTTCAACGACTAGCGATGGATTTGACATCGACTCTCAGCCCATTGATCCAAAGCCGCTGACAGGAATGAGGAATTAACAACGGAGAAATGCAGCTCTCCTACAGGGCTGACATCTGACACGCAGAACAGGAACATGTTAAAGTGCTCACGTTGCAAGAGATGATCATGTGCACAGACGCAGAGCAGTTATGTGCACACACTCCAACACACACACACACACACACGACAATAAATCCAGACTCACCACAAACCTCGCCAGGCCCGTGCCCCCGGCGTTCCCCACGAAGATCCCCGAGCTGGCCTCGAAGGTCAGAGGCTGAGGGCTCCTGCTGAAGGCCACTCGGTGGTATTCCTCACAGTCCATGTAGAGACGCACCTGAGTGACAAGAGCACACGCTTACTTTAATTCCAGTTATTGGAAACAAACAGAACATCTGCACCGGAGACTTTATTACCTGCTGTTACATACATTTTATGGCAACATCCTCACATGTTACATAAACATCTGCAGAGATAAAAGAGCCACGTGTCGTCCATTCATCACTCCTGTGTGTAAGATCTGAAACGTTCTGACTTCAACGAAAATAATACTGTTAAAGGTCAGGACGCCCCGATAACGATAAATCAGACCAACATCGGTATCGGACGATATTCACCTTGTTGACTGCAATC
>JAOVVB010113643.1:0-12705 GCA_028570985.1 Heterobranchus longifilis
TGTGTGTGTGTGTGTGTGTGTGTGTGTGTGTGTGTGTGTGTGTGTGTGTGTGTGTGTGTGTGTGTGTGTGTGGCTGCGTATGGGACCGATAAAAGTAGCAGCTCAATGTTTTAAATATGGCATTTCACTCTCCGGCACCATTCTCGCCGTTGCTCCGTGTTAGCGCACCTCCCTCTACAACACTGTCACAGGCTGGTAACACCTAATTGTGTCATGCAACAATAATCTCTAACGGCTGATTGCATGAATACAGATGGAGTACTGTGTAAAATATGTGGTGTGAATAAACCTGAACGGCTAAAGCTCCAGCACTGCCGACATCTAACGTGAGATATGGAATCAAACTGAATTTCAGCCACTTTAATCCATATGTTTATTTACTTGGCATGGCAAATCTTTAGAAGTCACTTGCTACTTGTTTTATAATCATATTATTGTAATCCTGATGTATGAAAAATGCTGCAGTCACATGGATTCAGGCATACGGTAGACGGCAAACTGGAGATCACTTTAGTGGAAATGCTGTCCATTTGCGGTACGCCACGGCAGCATTTATAACCGGATGTTACCTCACAGGAGGAGAAAACACGGGCGATATATTACGAGAGATATTACAAAATGCTACATGCATTACAAGAATGAATAATGGCATTAAAAATAGACACAAAATAATCTAATTTAATACATTTTATTCCATTTTTTGTAAACAATAGGGAGCCCCAGGGATGACGTGTTTTTCTAGACCAACAAGGAAGTTGCCGTCGCCATGGGATCCCTCATTAAAAAAAAGCCTATCATCGCAGAAAATAAGCTCTGTGGTGAACAAAAGTTTATGATACTTACACATTTTGTCTAGCAAGATAATCTCTCCATATGAACACCACGTTTATGATTTTAGAAGCGTAAATGAAGTAAAACCTCTGTAGTTTCATTTAGTCAGTTGTTAGCAACTGCCTTTTTAAAGAAACCTAAAAGCTTCAAAATGCACCAGTGGGGAATTTACTGACATATTTTATGTCATAGAACAAAACCTTAAAATCTCTGAAGCTTGTGTTAACCACAGACAATATTTCAGACGTCTAACCAAAAAACCCATTGACTTCGAGGCGAGGGAACCAGAAGTGCTAAAATGCTAATTTCCGCGATGTAAAACTACAAACTGGAGCACTACAGCAACATATCGTCATGCACTGACGTCCTGCTGCCATTCTGTCGGACTGTTTGTTTTTCCTGTGCCATCCAAAAGGTGTTGTCCGTCTGCCGTCTGCCTGAATGTGAAAAAGTTGCTGGTTGTGTGTTGTTAGCACTTGGGAGTCGGGGGCATTAAAGCTGTCTGACTTTGACACCTATAACAAGAGAAATGGGCAATAAATAGAGAGGAGAGAAAGAGGAGAGGAAAGAAAGGGGTAAAGCAGTGATAAAGTTTGGAAAATGAAACCCTTTATCTGCTTTTCATTTGCGGTAATGGTCATTAGCTCAGTTTGTGCTAGCCTGTTGTGAATTTTTAACCTTCCAAATCACGGGGGTCATTTCTTAGAATCACTAGAAGGAGCCGGTTATAAATCTAAAGGGTTTTATTTTTGTCCCGCATGGGATTGCTCATTAGATTGCAGCAGTGCAACAGAAACCAATACCATATGGTTGTAAACGGAAGAAACTCAATTATCAAGCTAACAGGGTCATATGAGGGCATTGGGTTTCAAGAGAGAGATGGACAGACGGAGGCTGCATCGGAGACGGTTAGCTTCATTTAGCATAAAGACTGAAAGCTGAGGAAAACAGCTAACCTACTGGCTCGCTCATTAAAATGTGTAACTACAAGTTGTCATTTTTACACTGCTCCCTGAAAGTCGAAGATTGGAGTCATCAGTCGGAGACTTCTCAGTCGACTGAGATTCGAGTCGAGCAGTCGTTTTTTGTTGCCTTTTTTTGTCATTCAGTGTGCAGGACATTCTGGGCGAGGAGCGCTCACTCTGCAGCTACTTCTGGGGACCGAAATGTCCCCAGAAGTCCCCCAGAATGTCCTGCACACGAGCTGCAGAGTGAGCGCTCCTCGCTTTCACTGCTCTCCGGGGTAAAATCATTCCACTACGTCGAGTCGCCCCGTCCTCTCAGTGAAGATGTTTACAGAATTTACGTCACAGTAACTTAATATAGTCTCATTAGCTCGGAGGACTAACTTGACATGTTTACTATATTATGTGAACGTCGCTGCTACCCTGAACATATGCTGAAACCTGTTCAAAAAATCTGACAATTCAATAAAGCGTTTCATGACAGTCTACATGAAAAAAATTAACAAAATTCTGAGTTGAGTACAGCCCTACAACAAAGATAATTATAACGTGTTAATTAGAGAGCTTTAGAGATGTGGTATCGATTGTTTTCTAACTCTCAGGTAGCGATGTTTCGATACCATTTTTTCCTTCCTGATTCCGATACCAGAACTTGCGAATCGGCCGATATCGAGTACTGATTTGATACCAAGGCGTTAAAAAAAACAAAACCATGTATAGATATATAATTTTTACAGCTGTAAACCCTGTAAGGGTGAGATATGATTGCTATCATTGTTGTATGGCCTGGCTCAGGTACTTAAAAAAAAAGAACATAAATTAACTACTTTAAAGTTGTTTTTGGGCTAAATTACATGGTATTGGATTGATGCATAGACCAGCATTTTAGGCAGTATCCGAGGCATTTCCGATGCAGGTATCAGTATCGGAACAGCTCTACTTTTACCATCCCTTCGCCCCCTCAGGAAAAAGGATCTCCCCCTCAAACCCAACCGACCATTTCTCTGGCCTCAACCCAGACGTTAACCCCAACAAATAACCAGTGGCATTCCTCAGCTCCACCTTTTAGCCCCCTCACCCTCTAAGCCAGACCACCTGGGAAACTGTCTCCAGTCTCCGGTCTAACCTCTACCTGTCTGAAGACCCCCGCATGAATCATGACCGCATTCTGGTGCGTTAATCACATCACAAAAAGCAGCGATCCTCGCAGGAAGCAAGACTTAAAAACCAGGAAGTTCAGACAGAGGGATAGCCCGAGGCCTGTAATCAATCATGAGGTGTCTGCAGCGAGGTGACCTGCATGTGTGTGTGTGTGCGTGTGTGTGTGCATGTGTGTGTGCATGTGTGTGTGCGTGTGTATGATGGTGCCCGTGTGATTAAAGCATTCATTGTTTCCTACATATTGTATCAAGTCTCACATAATCTCTGACTTTGGGAATTGTCACTACGTAAAATATGACCTTTGTAAAATAGCAAAGGTAATGGGATATGACATTTGCGTTGCCATAGTAACCACCAGCTTAGTTTTGGCTTCACTGAAATATGGACCCATCCTGACAGGAAACCTCATTATGACTGACACGCAGTAACAAGAAGAAATGCTTTTATGAGAAGCATGTTTTTCAGTGACTGAGTGCAGAGATTATGATGACCTTCATTGCTGTGGTTTGTGAATTTAGCATGACCCTTTGTTTCCAAGGTTACAGCATGGCACCAGCCAATTAGTGACAGTGTTGTGATTGACAGGTAGACACACTTATTTTAACTACTCTTTATCCCTTATGTTTCAAATGTATTGCTATATATATAATTGTCAAAAATGATCGTTCATTATTATTATTTTCAAAATGGATTACATTCTGACTGTCTTCCACCGAAAAACGACACCAGAGGTTGTTTCTACAAGCAGCATTTACGACCCATATTTATGTTTATTGTTAGTGGCCGTAGTAATTATGGTGGGAGCAAAGCAGGAAGTCATGTAACGTAGTTTTAAAACCAAGGGGGGGAAAAAAAAAACCTGTTTAGGGCAGGCGGGAGAGGTGGTGGATGGGACAAACGGCAAGTTATTTTAACTTTACGTAACAAACGGAGCTACGCCTCGTTATACGTCACGTGTGTAATTAAGTCATGTATGTATGCAAGCTAAATAATGTAAAAAATGTACTGTTTTCAACCCAAACTACGATCTTTTATTAACCCTAACCAAGTAGTTTTGTTGCCTAAACATATGCAAGTATAGTTTTTGTGTCTGATCCAAACTGCAACTGTTTCACAACATTAACATGTTAACAGTCAGGTAAGGGATAATGCCCGACGATGTCAGGACGACGGCGAGGCCTGAACCGCCCGACGTGCAGGTATGAGGACGGAAAGCGTTCCTGTGGGCCGCACTTCCTGCCACCGCTTGGGTCGTATTAGAGAATAGGAACAAACGACTTATGTGGTCGTAGGGTTTGAAGGACTTGTTGATTCTATTATGTGGCCACTTGATTTGTGTCTCACTGAGGCTGAGATTTTTAGAAAGACAAAGATAAATGCTTGCTTTGTCGATTTAATTTCTTACTCACGCTTACACATTTTATTCTATAATGAGAGACTGTGTGTTCACATTCATCATTCACAGTAAAACTAGAGCAGACTTCTTCAATCCCACAATCCCTTGGGGCAGAGCAGAAGAACACAGGCTGTCAGCAAAGAGGAAAACAACACATCCTGGGGCCTGTGGCATGTGTCGTTAGTTGGAATTGAAATAGATTCATTCCCTCTGCTGACGGTCTGCAAGATCAGATTTTTGGCTACACAGCAGTAATAAATCACATTAATATGGAATGTATTTCATTTGATTAGCTTCCTGCCTTCATGTGCACACACACAACACAACGATGCATGCTCTCGTGCACATGTAAGGAAAGCATTTTTGGGGGGAATAGCTCTGGAAATTATAATAGAGTTCATGTTTAGTCATATGCAGCTTGATGCAGCACACCTGTTCCACTGACACATCGGCTGAATGAAAGAACAGGGCAGGTCTGTAAACGCACACACTCTCCTGCTGTTTATAACTTTGCTCTCAAGTACCCTAACCCTCTGCCTGCCTTTCTGTCCCTCTCTTTAAGCCGGTTTTGTCAGAGCCCTTCTAATGGATATATAGCTGGTAGCCGTGGTTAATGTACCGTATCATCATATGTGACACATCCTCCTTTCATCATACCTCTTCACCGTACTGCAAATGTGTGTACATTATGTGTTTTAGTGTGACAGAACCCAAGTCTCAGAGCAGATTGTTTTCATAGCGTCTCCATTACCGTCAGCTCTTGTACAGGTCTGAGGAAGTGTACAACACGCTGTCAATTCAACCGTCCAAAATACAGTCAACGTAAAGAATGTTAGACACTTACCCTTTGGGATCCATGCCCTAAAAGCCATCTAGTCTAAACTAATCTCACCCTAATGTTGCCCTTGAATTTCTTCAAGTCAGTAAAACATCAACAGCGTCACTTATACTGCATGAACATGTATTATTTGTGCTGTACGAGACTTGCAGGAATAATTCAACAATCTGGAAAACATATTTTTGAGAAAGTTGATACCACTCACTTATTATCACGTTAAATATAAGGCTACCGCCAGGAGATTGTTAGCTTAGCTTAACAACCGTGCAACAACCAAAGTATCAAAGTGACAAGTTGTGGTATGGGACTATTTCTTGGCCGGGTTCACTGACTTCCTGATTTTACACTTCCGTTTTTGTATGGATTAAACAAACAAGATATAATATGTTAACTAGAAAAGCACTCAGAGAGTGCAGACCTGGCCAATAGTCTTCTATGCAAATCTGTTAGCACAACCACTATACATGTCTGGATATATTTCCAAAACTATCAGAATTATGCTAAACTATGCATGTGCTTAGCTGAAGCCTCATCATCTCAGCTATGCATTTATTATGCAGCCTACTTCTCAATTGGAAACATTTCACATACTTAACATACATTTGTGAAAACCAGAAAAGCAAATGCTTAGACAGAAATAACATCATGGAAATGGACATAATGCATGTATCAAACACATGCTCTTATTACAGCTAACTTAAAAAACAAACCCAGGATGACAAAAGTCCCCAAAGCTACGAGCAGACCTGCAGGTGACTGAGCAACAAAGAAATGCAAAAAGGAGTAAAGTCCTAATGATTCTCCAGGCTCCGTCCGTACGCTCTGTGTCTGTAGACATCAGAAACAACACAACAGCTTCAGTGTACAGGCAAACCAAGCACATAACATGACCTCCATTACATCAACCACTGCACAGCAAGGAGTTAAATACTCAGACAGCCACAGGTTACATCATCGTGACTCCTAATTATTTACCAGAAGAAACAGCAGTATGAAACTTATGTTGCAACTATGTTATGTTGCATAATTTTGATTTGAAGATGATGTTGTGTAACACTAAATGTAACGTGATAATCAATCAACTGAAAGTCACCATCCAAACTTGCGTCCGTCTGCAGCGTCCGAGGTCACAGCTGCAAACGTTAGCATGACGGAGAGCCAAAATACACAAAGCTACAGAAAGACGTAGCCCCACCTACTGGAAAAGTCACGCCACTGATGCCTGTGATAAATAATTTGTGTATCCACCCCATGATTCGGATCAACTTTAAAATGCAATGGGTTCTTCCTTGGTCTATGCAACACCCTTCCACCAAGTCTCATGAAAATCAGGCAGTTCCACTGTAATCCTGCTCACAGACTAACAAAACCAAGAAATAGAACGAGTGCATTTCCCAAAATATAGAACTATTTCTTTAAATTGAGCAAAATATGAAAACCCAGTAATTTGAAAGAAGATTTTTTTTGTGGCTGCATCAAATGAAAACAACATCATTTTAAATATTTTTGGTAACTTTGAAGATCTTGAGAAGTCATGCAATCTGGACCACAATGTCACAAATGTGGCCTTGAAACATGCATTTGAATGATGACTTCACCAGTGAGGGAGAATATTTAAGCTTTTATACAACGTAAAATTGAGCAAAACCAGCTGCATTTAAGTTGTGGATTTGCATTGTTCCATTTGTCAGAGCTTAAAGGGCATCAAAAACAGCTGTTTGCTCTTTGCCTTGGCTTTAGTGTAAACCCTGAACCACCTGGTTATCCATATGGTCAGTGTCTGCATATTACATCTGCTCTACTTTCTAAAGATTGAGCCATAAATGTAAAGTATTGGTCATGATAACACAATTATCCAGATTGTGGTTTGTAATATAATCTCCCTGTACAAAAGCTGAGAACATAGCCATCGGGTGAAGCTCTTTTATGAGCCATCGCTGGATGTACAGTTCAAAGAAAAATGTAGCGATGGTTGATGTCGTTCAGCAAGAGTGCTTGAACGATTCGGGGGCCCCGAGCTGGACACGGCGAAGATTATAGATCTCTATTGTGTTAGAACTGTCCTCGGGCTGTTGACAGAATCTCTAAACTGCACCCCCGCTGACTTTAGCTGCAGCAATTCTGTCGACTCTGTCAATGAATGTCAATGCCGTAAAACCATTTTCATGGAGTCACTCTCCTCTTTCGACCAGTGGATTTTATTATTACCTTTAAAAGGAAATGGTGTGTTGACGGCCTATCCCAAAGAGCTGACACAGTCCCTCTGGGCCTGCACGGGGAGTGACGGGAAGGAATGAAAGGACAGATGGAGCCAGGAAGAAGTGAGACCTTTTGATGTGTGCTTAGTGATCGAGCTTCAGGTTGATGTGTTTGATGTCTGTGTGCTGGCCTGAGCCTGTCAGGTCAAACAGTCAAACTCAGAGCACGCACCTGGAACACTGTAAAGTAGATATTTTATCAAAGGATACTCAATAAAGCTCACATATTCTAGTCCGTCCGCGAGGTGATGCAATATGTTTAGCTGTCCAAACTCAACCTTTTTGTAACACTCTTTATGAATGCAGATCAAGCGTTTTTTTTAATATCCTCTCATCCTGAGATGAAAGAAAAGCTGAAGACAACTAACTCTTTGTAAACACTTACAAAAGAGTCGAAGAAAACAGAAGCAGCAGCGCTAAAGTCAACCATATCTCCCTCTGTGTTCTCTGGAAATCTAAAGAGGGTTCACTTCCTTTGTACAGTGTTTTTGCTGCAGAAGTATCTACAGTAGAGTCTTATTAAAGGTCTCATGTTGTCAAAACTGAGATTTCCATGTCTTTTTTTTAAATTATAAAGCAGGTCTAGGTGCTATATAAATACTGTGAATGTTTCAAAACACTTAATCCACGGAGAAATGCACACAGCACATATTCAGAAACTGGGCCTTCAAACGAGCCATCAGGACTTCCATACATTTGTGATGTCACAACTATACTAGATATAGGTAGAAAGTGCAGCTACAGTGCTGTTACAGTCATTCCCTGGCTGCAATGATGGTGCAGAGACGCAGAGATCGCAGATGCGAAAGACCTGGAAACACTGACCAATCACAGCAGACTGGGCTTTTTCGGGCAGGGTGGTTTCATTCACTGTTCCTAGTAATTGCTTCGAAAATTAATGCACTGTAATTCGTACATAATCCACATAATTGTGAGCCAGGAGGTGCATCTTATTACCTACCATATTGGTGTTTTATTTGTAGATGGTAACCTGTAAATGAGCATAATAAGGGACCTTTAACAGTGTATTTATCCCATAAATACATTTTAAAGTGTAAACACTGCTCTTCTGCTAACATATTTATTAAATGTGTTGTTTATGATAAATAACATCCATTTGCTCACTATTTTTTGATGACCCAGGACTCAAAACTGTGCAGAAACCTCAGCTGAAGTCATGCTGCGTTGTTGTTTTTACTTCCAGATGTTTACTTAATTATAGAGGTTTTATATGTTTAATACAGAAAAAGTCATTGATGTTTTTTTTTAAGAGCATGCAAAGTGTGCTCACTAACGGTGAAGCGCTGTATAAAACCTGGTATTGTGGTCATAAAAGTGTCTTAACAAAAGCTTCTCTGACAGTAAAACAGTGGGACTCTGTATACAGTACAACACACACACACACACACACACACACACACACACACACACACACCTATATATACACGCACACAGACATACGGACTCAAAGACTCCCCTGATGACGCCCCAATTAAGCTCTACCACATGGAAGCCATTGAGTGTGAAATTGAAAACAGGGACAGGGACGCCGTTATAATGTCAGTGCTCTAACTTCATAATGGCAGTTCGGCATTAGATCAGATAATTCTGGTGCAGGCAGCGGGTCTCAAATCAAGATCTGTGACACGTGTGGAGAGATAAATCACTGCTGATGCTGCAGATAGATGCAGCATTAAGAAATCCTCATCGTATACAGTAGAAATGTGAATGTTTAGGACAGTTCTGTAATGAAGCTGCTGCACTCATTTTTAGGCACCACAATATGTGATGCATGAACAAAGAGGCAATTGCCCTTAAAAAGCTCCAGCTTAAGTTGAAGTGGTTGATATATATAGGCAAAAGAAGCCATAGTTGCTGTAGTAATTAAACACAAATAGCACAGTTTTGACTGAAATGGGGCCCTGAAATTAATTGGATAAATAATTAAAGTCAAGAAAAAGACTGAAGAGGCTTTTCTAATGAGCACTTTGACAAAATCAGTGAAGGGTTGCAGGCCCGGACGCTGAGGGCACAGAGACACACACATAAACAGCCAACAGTAATGTGTTGAAGCCAACACATTACTGCCAAAAACTGCAGTTTCTTGAATGGCCACTTGAGGCTGGCTCTAAAAGTGAGTCAATCCCCATAGACCTCCATGTTAAAATGCCAAACTTTACAGCAGAAATCAACATGTTTACATGTGCAAAAAACGGTAAGCACTGCCAAGATGGCGACTGCCGTCACCCACATTTAGCTTTATTTTGGCTCTTCTGAAACCTATGGGAGACCGTTTTTTATTTCCCATGATATGATACACAGCTGAAACAATTGCTGCAACTCTTCAAGGCAGCAAAATATATAATCACCACAAAGAGCGCTAAGGTCAGAGCAAGCTGTGAGTGTATTGAGAGGGGGCCGCTATTAACTGTGTAGTTATAACTTTGAAATCAACAATTAATAACCCACAACTAACTCTCTTTAAGAGGGCAAAACACTATGCCACACCAACATTGGCCACACAATAATTTTTGACACATAAACAATTTGTAGCACTAATAATTGTACATTTACAGAATTACACCGTAAAACGGCATGTTTTTATATTCTATGTATTCCTGACAGTAGAATAAGTACAATAAATACTGTGATATAGCTACCGTGAAACCACCAGAATCTTAAAAAAACACAGTGATACAAATGTTTTGTTATACCGCCCAGCACTAAGTCACAGAGACTACGTCCGTATTTTATAGTCTATGGTCACATCTCATAAAGTTCAGCACCCTGTGGACAACACACACACACACACACACACACACACACAACCAGTTTAATTTAATATAGAAGCAAAGCTCAGGCATACAAGCTTATTGTCTGTGATCAAATAATAGTACTGTACTAATAATATTATGCTGCAGCAAACCTACATAGTAACCATAGAGCAGATAATAAATAATGAATGAACTCTTTCATCCTTTATATTTCCTTTTCCTACTGTTGTGTTGTTAATCTAAAGCTGGAGATGTTATTCCTCTCTGCAGCCTCAAGGCTCCAAAAACAAGAGCGGCAGCACATTTCATCCTCTGTCTCTCCGTTCTGCTCTCTCCTGGTCCCAGGTAGGCCTGTCACAATGATTACTGTATCGACTTACAATGTACAATACATGGACATGACCTCAATCGTTTTTGCTGACTTTGATATTGCCCGTTGTGTTTACATGCATTTGTTTACAGAAGAATTTCAGCAACATTTTAGCCAACATGATGCCAGAATAAAGAGAAGAGTTTTCACTACCATTATAAGACCTGGGCACAGTGCCTCAGTGCTTTTTCCTACCGTTTTTTTTTTCTTATTTATTTTGGATACTTTTCAATTTTTTTTTCACATTCCAATCTGAATATTCTTAAGTATTAAAAGGTTAATTTCTCTTTGCATTAATAAGCTATTATAGTATCATTAAATCAGTGGCATAAAATGGTCTTAAAATGACAATAGTATCATTTATCACAATTATTTCTGGGACAATATATCATCCAACAAAAATAGTTACTGTGACAGACTAGGTTAACAAAATGTACAGTTCTGGGGTCACGGATTTCAGTTCTGTTCGGTTTTGGTACAGAGGGGGACATTACCAATTTCAACATCTTTTCATTTATTTATTTATTTAGAAAAAAGTAAACAACTGTTTACCTAAACACAATTATGGCTAAGAACATAAGGAACGCAAACACTTTTTCATTGTCAAATCTTTATGAAAATAATGTTTTCTAATTAGTGCAAACAAAAAAAATGCAGCTTTGTTATTTTTTTAGATAAAAATGGTCACATTATAGACTAGCAGAAGATCAACCAGCACTCGACTTGTTTTTAAACAACAATATAAAACGTCTCAATTCCCTGATTGTCAGTTCTTAATGCAAAGTTTTGTTTTCTCCACTTGATGCAGTATTTAAAGTATAATGATGGGAATACAGCTGGATTTCTTATCTAAAGGAAAAGTGCTGCTGTGACACTGTTATTAAAAACACACACATTAGCGGCTAAGCCCATCACCATAAAGTGTTAGGCTACACACATTAAACCAAACACACAGTGTACACAGTTTTCAAAACAACACTGCTCTATTCATTCTATTTTCATGTTCTTCTGCAAGAAAAATAAAGTTTGGGAGTTACTGTGTTACTGACGTTTCTGTGAGAGGGGATATGACAGCGTGGCTGCAGTGACGTTACTTTAATCATGTGCTGAAATCCTGCATCCTTCAGAGGGCTGCATATATTTCACCATAAAGTCATCAATGCTGTAGTTATGGATTTTGTCCTGTCTGAATCTGCACGAACCGTGACTAGCGAACCAAACGGTTTTTAAGTGAACCGTTACAGCCCTATGCCCAGTTTCCAAGAGGGGGTGGGAGGGGTGGCAGCAGCTCCAGGGGTCAGACCATCTCCTGGGCTGACGGTCTTCAAAGAATTCCCAGAAGAACCACAACTTTTTGTCTCTTTTAAACCTCCTTCCCCTCATTCGTCACGGAGCCACTCTGCTGACAGCAGTGCTGCGGTCAGCCGTGTGACCCTCTACACAGAAGGTGCTGCGCCGTATGTTCACATCTCTGCACCTCGGATTTCCCAGATACTATCTTTCTCATCGGCGTTCGCACTGTCATCGCAAAGTTTTTAGGCGCCAAAACTGCTTCCTCCCCCGTATACTACCTTTTAGGATAAAACCGAAGGGAAAGACTGAGAGAGTCGGTGCTGTCTGCCGGGGATTCATGAGACCTCTGAGGCCGACGCATTGATATACCGATCTGTCATCTCTTTCTGTCTTCTTCTATTCCATCTGTGCGTCTGTTCCCCGTAGGGGTTTGACGTGCCTCCTAATGTGTATTTAACGTCTCGTCTGCCCTGTCACCACGTAGTTAGGATGAAGTCTGCCCTGCCGTCCTGCAGGACGCTCTGTGGTTTTGATGACAGTGGAACCACTGCTGTAAAAGCTCTGTGTCTGTCCGCCTTTTTATCCCTCCATCCATCCCGTGCCTCCACCCCACCATCCCTCCTCTCCTGGGGTTTATGTCTCCTCGTCACCCCCTTTGTCACAGCTTGTCCTGTCATTACTCACACTGACTATCCGATGACAGCAGAGCACGGAAGACAGAAAAATGTTTGTGTGTGTGTGTGTGTGTGTGTGTGTGTGTGTGTGTGTGTGGGTGTGTGCGTGTGTGTGCGTGTGTGTGCACTCAGCATCTTATTACAT
>JAOVVB010113653.1:0-12704 GCA_028570985.1 Heterobranchus longifilis
ACGCCATATTTACATTTTCTTTCATTGCTTTACCTTGCTGTCAGACAGCCCTGTTTAAGTTTACATGGGGGGGGAATTGAATCCATACACCAGTCTCCATTGACAAAAACAGTAATTTTACCCTGCAGAACACAATACGACACGATACGATACAAAGCTTTATTGTCATATTACTGCTGTGCAGGACAACAACATAACACAATTCCTATGGCACTCCCATAACACATACATGAGAGTTTCTGGTCTAAAATATTCTAAATCCAGCATACACTTAAACTGATTTAACTTTTTTAGGTGTGCCTTTCTTTAGGTGGCTAAAATATGTTTTGCTGTGTGCTTATCTTCTGTGTCAGGACTCCTGTCTCCTTCTCCAAACTGGATAAGTACCTCATACAACCCCACTTCAAAACATCTGAACTATTCCTTTAAGAGTCTTTTTGTTTTTAAATCAACATATGTTGCGGTCAGGAATCCATCTTACCCTGTGCCGTTCTTGATGAGGCCGACAGTGTCATTGACTGAAGAAGGTAAACCTGGAATATTGGAAAAGGCTTCAGGGATCCTCCCCAGTGCTGTGATGTCGGGCATACATCTCCCCAGCACTACCAGTCGAGAAAAAAAACCTCAAATCAGCTTTAAATGGATGAAATTCTAATTTATTACTTGATCTCTAATACTAATACTTTGCATTACAAGCCACTGAATATACACGGAAATAAACCAAAAGTAGCAGTCAGTGTTAATTTTGGCAGTCTTAATCTTTAGACAAAAATGCTTATTAGTTTTAGTCACATTTTAGTCATTTTTATATTTCATAGTTTTAATCGACAAAAAGTAATTACATTTTAGTCAACTTTTAAATATAAAAAAATATAATATTTAAACAAGCAGCAGCATGGGACCAGCCTTTACTACAGTGCTGCTAATGTATCATCACACAAAAATGAATATGAATACAATTCACTAATTACACTCACCAGAGGTCGTGGGCATGCTGAAGAAGGGACACAGCTCCTTGTCCACAATTTGTTGAACAGTCTGAAAAAACATTATCATGTAGTTTAAAAAATAAATTAGGGCTGCCCCCTTTTAGTCAACTAATCGATCGTTTTGGTCTTCGTCAACTAAGATGTCTTTAGCCGATTCGTCGTTTTTTCAAAATGTTTCCTTTAATCAAAACAAATGCATGCATTCTGGGAAACACCCAATGTTTATGCTGCGTTCAAGATAACACATCATTGCGTTCATGCAGCGTTCTACTATATAGTTGTTAAATACCACATATTGCTGTAATCAGAGCAAAATATAAACGATACAAACACATATTGCATGATTACACATCAAATTGTCTTAAAACATCAACAAACATGTATAATATTTTCATTCTTACGATTAACAACGAAGGCCGCCATGTTAGATTGTGTTTCTGACATCATCTAGGATAAATCGGAGCTGAAAATGATACCCGAGTTTCCGACCTGTATTTCCGAGTTGGAGAACCGTTCAATTTGTTTTTCCAGGTCGGAGCTCGTTTTTCCCTGAGTTCCGAGGTGTCTTGAATGCAGCATTACACATGGTAACAAAATGGGACTTACCAGGTCAGTATTTGTCAGGTTTATGGAAGGCACACAGAGGCTTTGATTGAAAACGTCTGCTGGCTTTAAAAAATATTGCTGTATTCCCACAGCCCAGAACTCAGTGGGACAGTTTTCCACGCACACCTATAGATAGTAAAAAAAAAGATGATTATTTCTGGGACACTGGGAGAGTACGTCAGTTTAGTTTGAGAAATGGGGGGACACAATTTTTATGCAGCAATTTCTGCCTTTTCTGCATCAATGTATGGTGGAAAAATAAAAGGCCTCTGCTACATTCATGCTTTTAGTGTGGGGGGGGACAAATGCATATGTTCTAAATATTGAGGAGCACATGTCCCCTGCGCCCCCCCCTGAAATCTACGCCTCTGACCACGGGGATCAATTATCTTTCTTCTTTGTAATACTACTGCAGGTTTTTTTTCTTAATATAACGTTAGTTTTAGGAATGTAAAAAGTAAAAATCTCGTTTTCGTCCCCCCCACACTTTTTTTTAAGTAAAAAAAAGACATGTCACCCCGGTCCCTAGTGGAAATTTCGCCCATGGCCTTCTCTACCTGTGTGGTTGGACACTGGAACCCATTGACAGCAGTTGCCAGAATATTAACGGATGTGGCACATTTGAGAATGTCGAAATAGAGCAGATTGGGTCGGCCTCTGACAGAGAGAGAAGACAGAAAGAATTTGTGTCAGTCAAATGCATACTCATTATTTATTCTACATGTATGTGAAAAGGAGAGAGATAATTACTCATTCAGTTCAATCCCACAGAACCATCCAGTTGAGTTTCTTGGATAAAGAACATGTCTTGGATCGCCGAAGAGCCAGGCTGAAAAAAAAAAACAGACACACATTAGTCACACTCCAATATGTCCATTTTATGTTTGGCACTGACACAAAAACCACATTTTTTGTTTGGGAGGGATGTGAGGAAGATACTCTACTGATTTATTTATTGACGGGAGATGTGGGAGTGATTCTGGTGTTACACCAAATTTGTAACCCATCAAAATTCTGTGAACTGATTAGGAAATTTTAGCTACAAATGTTTTTTTAATCATACTTAAAGGGATACTTTGGATGTTTTTATTTTAAGTGGGGTTGTATGAGCTACTTATCCATAGTCAGTGTACAGTGTATTACCTACAGTAGATGGCAGTCTGCACGCAGTTTGTTTGTTAAGTTTTGTTAGTTAGTTTGTTAAGCTGTCTAACGGCAAGGTAAAGGGTTGAAAATATACTAAATATAGTGTACACTTAAACTGATTTTTTTAGGTGGCTAAAATAAGTTTTGCTGTGTGGCCCCGTCCACAGCAGTACATTGCTTAGCTTCTGTGTCGGGCCTCTGTCATCTACTGTAGGTAATACACTGACTATGGATAAGAACCTCACACAACCCCATTAAAAAATCATAACTATCCCTTTAATACAAAAACTGCACTTTTATTGCATTTGTTTGGGAGGGATGTGAACAAGATACTCTATTTCAATTGGGTCACAAATTACCATTGTTAATGCCTGTCAAAATTAAGTATGTTATTAACTATGATATTTTTTTTTAAAAGTGGCAATATAGCTAAATGTTCTAAATGTTCTACACATAATTTGGAGTTCTTGCAGCAACTAATAAATTATTTCAGTCCAACCACAAGAGGGCAGAAGAGTCTGACAGGATGCACTTTCAAGTTTTGATGAAGGTCTCTCTTGTTCTTATGGAGTTTGATTTGAATGCACGTAAAGTCGCAATGGACAAAAGCATCTGCCAAATTAATGTAATGCAATTTAATATATCATGTAGGACACAGACAGGCCACCAATGTTTTGCATATATTCAGTAGAATATTTTGAGATGAAAGAATAAATCTGGCCCTTATTATGTATCAACACTGGCCAACAGATCAACCTCAGCTAACCAATGCTTTTGAACTGCCTCCACTGAAGGAAATAGCTGATTATTTGGGAGACACTCAGCCGCTGACACACATTTTACTTATCAGGCCTCTCTGTTGACTCCAGATAAGAGATAGAGCGCTGAGTGTTGGAATGAGTTTGATGACAGGGCAATAAAGAGCCACTGACTGGAAGTTCACATGGAAATCAGCTGTTCGTACATAATAATATTACTCAATATATAAAATGTTTCTCTTTTTTTTTGATGATGATGATGATGATGATGATGATGAATCAAAGTATAGGGATTAAGAATTACAATAGATGAAATCAGAGAAAGGGAGGAGAGAAAAAAAACCTAAAGATAAATAAATCCGTAAATAAAAATAATTTCTGTAATTCACTGATAAACAGCTAAAGCATCATGTTAGCGCTGGCCCAAGTGAGACAACAGAGGTTGTCAAGGACATTAAACGTCACTGTCAGCTTATTAGTGGCATATCGACCGTTGCGTAGTTCATTTATAGCCTAACGTTAGCTTTTTGCAGATTGCATTTACGCTTCTAAAATCCTAAAAGTGGTATTCATATGGAGAGATTATCTTGCTAGACAAAACATGTAAGTACCATAAACTTGTGTTCCCACAGAGCTTATTTTCTACAATGATCCAAAATCCAATACAAAAATGGCGATGCTTCCGGGTTGGCCTACAAAAAGACATCATCCCTTTGGCTGCCTATTCCCAGCAGGGACCAAAACTAACTTTTTGTTGTCCATCGGCCAAATGGTTAATGTTAATTGTGTTTTGGCTAGTAAGTAAAGCAAATCTACCAGTCACTTGCATATTTTATGAGCATTTGGCTAGTAAATGGTGCTAATTTTGGACCCTGATTCCCAGTTTTGGGAAATGTTGGACTGTTCTTTGAATGGACAAGAAGGGCCCAGAAAGGAGTTATTGGAAAACAATGACTGATTATGGTATGGGGACGGGGAGTGGGGCTGTGTTGGTGTTGTTAGTTTCCTCTCACCTAAAATCCCAACTGCTATGTAGCCGAGGATGACTGCCATAAACAGGATACAGCAGATTATATCAGTGCACCCTCTGATGAAGAGAAAAGAGAGAGACAGGTTAAAGTGAGCAGGCTGAGCTTTGCATTGAAGTTTGCCTTGGGGGGTGACAAATGTGATTCTGTCAGTCAACAGAAAGTCAGCAAACACAGAAACAAAAAGACTGAGGATGAAAGCCAATAATTACACTGATTCACCTTTTCTTTATAGGTCCATTGAACGTTGGGTCAAACTGAGCAGGTTCTCCTGGGAAAAGAAAAGTAAATGAATCACTCACTGGTACACCGCTATCATGCAACATTAATCAGCAGCTTCCGTGTTTGGTTTATCAAGGACACAGCACTTAACCTGCAATTTGACCTCAAGGAAATGCACTGCGGATTAAATCTGTGTGCTGTACTTTGGGAAATATGGGGAAGTTAGTGTGCATAAAAAAGACTTTATGGGAATGGCAAATTTTGTTCACTTTGAATATGAGTTCTTAGAGTTAATGAATTACAGTGCAAGTGAAGGGGCTCTTCTGTTTTTATGGAGTAGTTACTCACAGGTGCTTTACAATAAAATGACTATAACATAGGTGGCAGGTATTACAGGAAAGAAATGTCTCATTGTTCCTTGAACAGAGGCAAACAAATTAACTCAGGTGGGTGTTGTTTATCTCACACAACAAGCTGCTTTCCATGAAAGAATAGTGAGTTCACATTAGTTTGTTCGTGTGCTGAGAGAGTAAAGAGAAAAGGATCAGAGCCGAGGCACAGCACTGACACTGCTGTAGCTCAGGCTTATTTGAATAGAATTTGAATCCAAAGCTTTCGGAGGAGGAAGAGTCATATGCATTTAATGAGAAAATTGACAAAGCTGAAAACATTCCTATGAGAGTCAGATCTATGAGCCTCTATTAGCCGTTGCATTATCCAGTCGGGCAGGAATAACACAACAGACTGCTTGATCATAAGAAGATACGGACACCTTTTGGTGTCGGGTTGAAAATACAAAACAAAGGAGAATCGGCATGTTTGTGCTCGAACACTACTAGAAAACAAAAACAAAAAAATCATGGTAAAAGGTTGTAATGAAGGGCCTGAATTGAACGTACGATGTGATAAAAACGTGTGCAGGTGTTCCTTTGGTTATGTATTGGATTTCCATCTGATAATACATTCAAATACTATAGTGCTTTCTTGATTTGATCGGTCCCCAGGGATGCATGGACATTTTGCCAGGCAGCTCACCATAGTCGTTTCTCATAGCAACTATAGAGCAAAATGATCTCCACTGACTGTAATTTGGATAGAGGCTATGTCAACACTGCAATCACAGGACAGCTCAGGACTTCTGAGTAGGATGCAAATATTCAAACAGGATGCAATAAGTTTGTTCATAGCTTTTCATTCGGCTAAAGGCTGGCGCAGTCCCAGATTCAGTCTAATAAACAAAATACCAAAAACTTTTGACACAGAAGTCAAGAAAAAAATTAAGGGGATCTATTTTTCTTTTCCTTATTTTCTGTCATATAGATAACGTTACAATGTCGGATGTTCATATTAAACGTGGTCAAAGTTTCACATAATGAGGTAAACATTATGTAAAATTAATTCCTATGTCCTATACAGAATTTGTTCTTTATTATTCTGTATAACAGCAATCACACAACTTCTAACACTTAAAATTCAGACTGACAGAGATCTTAAAAGGAAATTTAATCTCTAATCCCAGAGTTATTAATAAATGCAAATATTTACAGCATTTGCTGCTGTATCGATACGTGTATCAGCAAGTAGTATGTCATGATATACTGCCATATCGATTTTTTGAGCACAGCCCTATAATGTTGGTTGCTGATGTTGTTAATTTCTCCCCAATTTCGGATCAGATTTCTGCTGGAATATGTTCGATTGTGTACTTTTTTGGTTTAGAAGCCTTTATTTTTCACGGTAGAAAGTGCTGCTAAACTCCGTTACAGAGTACTGCCTGCCCTCCATCTGAATTTTTTTGTGGACTATGAGAAAAATGACCCGGCAGTGATACAAAGTTTTCTCAACAAAGAAACCTGTTCATCTGCCTCTTGTGCTGCAAGTGTCAGATTTCAGCTCTGCTGGGATATTACTGTGTGTTTGGGGTAAATGACAACATGGAAAATGGCTCACCGTGACTCTGTGTGACACATATAAAAAGGACTTTTGTGTTTTTATGCCCTCGTAAAAAGCTGGAGGAAAGCTTTAAAACTTTGTACCCCAGACAGGCTGTAAGACGATGGGTGTGTGAAGGTCATCACGTGACCTTGACTGAAGGAGGAGAGGGTCTCTAGTTGAGTAACACAATGAATCCAAACATTAATTAGTCATTTGGGGCAAAGAAAATTAAGTTGTGTATCAAAGAAATGGGTCACTTGACTGAAAGGATTGCCTTTTAAGAAATCAAAATGAATATTGTAAATCTTGTGTGGTTTATTGTACAAACCTCACCCTTCTCTATATTTTACAGTGAAACAGATGACAACAAGGTTAATTGGTAACCTGCAGTATACACAGGACTATCCCAGGGGGAAAAAAGAGTCATTGTTACAAAGTAGTGTTAATATGAGGGGAAGGGCATGCATTTAAAAGTGTGTTGAAACTGTTGTGTGACTCCTGAATACCGTTACGTTAAACATGTCAAAAGCATGACAGCGGCAGAAAGGATTTCTTATCATTGTAAATACTTAAAAGAGAAAATGGAGAGTAGGGGTGCAACAAATGATTATTTTAGGTACACCTGTACAGTCCAATACAACAGTTCTGCCATCAGGTTTACTTTTATGATGCCAAAAATGTTCAGTTTTTATTTACACTGTCATTGAGGTGTTAATTAATTTACATGTTTAGCATTGAGGTCATAGTTAGTGGTGGTGTTGCTACAGCTTAAGACTTTTTAATGCCACACATTACATTTAAGGCCAATTTTACAATAACCAAAATTGAAGGGAAAGAAAACATGAAACAACATCAGTTGCTTAGGGTTAGGGACAATTTTGCTCAAATGTTTATTGAAGATTACTTCTTTGGTTCAGCGAAAAACATGTGGGCAATTTCAGAGTCAACTTTGCACATAATAGATCTCCTCCTGTTCCCTGTTCCGTGACGTAATAGATGTTACCAATTATTTTTAGATTTTACAATGCAATGTCAAACCAATTAAGGCCTTATTTTTTAGATTAATGAATGTAATGCCTTTTAAGACTTTTTAAGGATCCACAGGAATCCTGTGTACTGGACTGCATTATATTGAGAGGTATTTCTGGTATTCTGCCCCCCTCATGTATATAAGGAGGACAAAAAATTAGAAACACCTCTCAATATACTGTACAACACCACTGCAAACTACAACCTCAATGATAAACATATAATTAAATGTACACATTCCCGACAATGTCAACAAAAATGGAACTTTATTAACTTTGTCGTGGCATAATAAATGGCAGAGCTGCTGCATTGAATTGCATTAGATTGTACAGGTGTACCTAATAAAGTGGCCACTGAGTGTACATTAGCTATATTAACTAGCTTGTGATTTAAAATGACACCCAAGTATTTTTCCCTTGTTGCCCCAAGCAGCTTACAAATGTTCTGGTCAATGATTTGCAACAAAAAAAAAGAAATGCTCGCAAGTCACTTATTTCCCAACATTGTGTCTTCACATCCTTACAGAAAAAAAAGGTTGCATTCGAAATGTGCAACTGCTCCAAACAAGACGAAAACGCAGTCATATTGTACAACAAAATGTCCTAACTTAATTGGGCAACAAAAGGCAGTTTGAATGAGGAAGCCTTGTGAATATTCAAATTCAGATTTCTACTTCCTGGTGAAGGCTACAACAGTAGAGAATAGCAGGAAGCAGAGTCACAATTAGAAATGAGGATGCATTTAAGAAGATGAATTTACATACAAATGCTTTTTTAATTCAGTTGTCACAATGATTAGTAAACTGTCAGCTGCAACACCTCTCCTGTCCTCCTCTTATTCTCTGATGTTTTCATAACTTATTTGAGGAGACATGAAATCCGATTGGATATTTACTTCCAGGGTGGGTTTATTTATTGTAGCGTTGCAAAACCTCCCAGACTGTCAATAGACGTGTGACTCTATCAATACATCACAGAGAGTAAACAGGGATGCAGACTGTACACATGACAGACGGCTGAAAATCAAATAGTCACAGGCAGGTCTGAAATGTTTCTCCCCTGTGTCTTTTGTGATAAACAAGTAATCATTTAAGTCATTTTTGAGCAAAAATAAGTGAGGATTTACTTGTTTTATATCATTGTAAATTGAATATCTTTTGGACTGTTGTTCAGACAAAACAAACAATTTCAAAATGTCACCTTGTGATGAAAAATGTTCACCAATAGATAAAGTATTTGGAGGATAAATCAATTAAAGATGAAACCACAAATTGATGAGCTGACAGAAAAATTGTCTTCACAAGACAGTCTTCATTTAAAAACATACTCAGTTGACAGTGTGGTTAATTTAAAGCAGTGTTTCCCGACAGTTTCTGACTTCTGGCCGCTTAAAATGAAATTAGTTCGTTTGTAAAGTAATTCTGAGCATCTAAACCAAAAAGTGTTTTTCCACTCTCAGATTTGACTTATTTGAAGAGGTGAAAGTATCCAATATTTTACAAGGAAAAGCTAGAAAAAAGAAACAACAGGAAAAAAAGCACAAATAATCAAATATTTGTTTCATTTTTATAGCCTACTCTTGAGACTAATTTGTAGCCAACTCTGTTTATTTTCAGCATTTCTTCTAATGTAGGTCAAGTGTCTGCATGTTGTGGCTCAGCTATAATATTATGATAAAATTCAGTTAAATAAGTTGTTTGTTAATCATTAAACCATGTTTATGGAGGACAATGTTGGAATATACGCTGACTCACAAACATCAGAAGACAAGCCTACATTTGACCTCATGGAAAGATTGCAGTTTGTCTCATTTGTATCATAAACTGTAAACGTTAACTACAGTAGCTGGATTTAAATTAAAATTATCAATTTAGATAATTAGGCTACATGAATACCACCAGGTTGAACAAACTATAAGAAATACACTTGAAAAAAAAAGTACTCAATGCAGAAAATCAGAAAAGCAGAAAAGATTATTAAACATACATTAAAATAGAGGAAAAGCAGCACATTTGTAAAGTTGGAACCATGAAATGTTTTAGCATGAAAACTGACTTAAACGATCAAAATAGTTGCCAATGAATTATCTGTCAATCGACTAATTATTTCAGCTGACCTTAAATATACTGTTGGATAGTTTAAGCAATATAAAACCATGTATATTATATACAATATATATTATTATTTACAATTTCTTCATATGTTTTGTGTGCAAAAATCGTATTTAGTAAAGTACTAAAGCGGTCATTGTAGTGAAGTAAAATGTACAATATTTCCCTCTGAATTGTAGTGGAGTATAAGTATAAAGTGGCAGGGAAGGTAAATACTCAAGTACCTCAAATTTGTACTTAAGTACAGTACTTGAGTACTTAGTTATATTCCACCACTGTCATTATATCAGTCTATTGTAATACATGTGTTACAGCTGGGACTATACTGACAAAAATGTGATATAAATAAATGAATACATGAATGAATGTACTTAATGAATAATTGTAGGCCTTATTGTCCTTACTAGTATTCTGTCATGCATTGACCAATATGACCGTGAAATGGGTATTAAATTGCATTCAATGTGATAAAAGCTCTTAAATTAAACGTTAGAGTTGTGAATATAATTTGGTAAAATCAATTAGCGTTATTACAAACCTTTCTTACAACACCAAATTTGGAAAGAACTCAAACTCAGACACAAATATTAGCCAAAGGTAGTTGGTTAGCTAACGTTAGCTAGCGTTAGCTAAAGATATTTTGATTTTTAACAGTGAACCTTCGGAGGTAACGGACAATGTCAACTCACCATACTCCGGAGGGTCCGGATTTGCGTCCTGTTTTTTCCCCATTCTCCGCCTTATTTTCTTCCTTAACTTCTAAAACACAACTTCCTTTTCTTAAAGTAACCTTAAAACTTAACACATAAACAGGTAAAACCGCGTTTAAAACGAGCTGTGTCGTGTCTGAGCGGACACGGTAACTAAGTGAGGAAATCTTTTTCTTCCTGGCAGTTTAGTAACTAGGCGCGAGCGCACCTGCGGAGGGACGCGCACCTGCGCGCGCTATCAAAGGTTGCTTATGTGAAAAGAGGAATCACTCTGATCTGATTATCTGAACTCACTTCTACAAGATGGCCTCAATTTATCATTTTTCTTTCCATTATGGCATTATTTTATAGTTGCTCTTTTTACGATTGTATGGTGTTTTAATTGAATTCATTTGAATTTTACTGTCATTACATATTTTAATTATACTTGTCTTAATATAGCCTAATCATTTTAACATTCTTAAATACACTCATATATGTCTATTTTGTTTTTATCTGTTTTAAATTCAAAAGTTTGTTTGTATGTTGTGCGGGGGGCTTACATGGGTTGTGAAAGTACAAGTACCTCAATATTTTTACAGTAATTGTACAGTACTTGAGTATATGTACTATATGTACCGTTAATATCATGGACTGCAGTTTACTAGTGTCCTATCTGTGGTACAAATATGTTCTTATGAAAAAGTTGTAATGTTACGAGAAAAAAAGTCACAATTTTATGAGAAAAAAGTCATGTTTTGAGAAAAAAAGTCATAATGCTTCCAGAAAAAAGTTGTAATGTTTTGAGAAAAAAAGTCACAATTGTATGAAAAAAAAGTTGTAATGTTTTGAGAAGAAAGTAATTATGTTTCGAGAAAAAAGTCGTAATGTTTCGAGAAACATTGTAGCCTAATGTTTACAGAAAGTCATA
This sequence comes from Heterobranchus longifilis, assembly GCA_028570985.1. NCBI lineage: Eukaryota > Metazoa > Chordata > Actinopteri > Siluriformes > Clariidae > Heterobranchus > Heterobranchus longifilis. Next base: position 11,444 of record JAOVVB010113653.1, read on the forward strand.
ACTTAATGAGAAAAAAGTTGTAATGTTTAAAAAAAAATCCCTCAGAATTTAACGAGAAAAAAAATCGTAATGTTTCAAGATAAAAGACACATTTTTATGAGAAAAAAGTCAACTTCTTCAAGAAAAAACCCTCATAATTTAAAAATTCCAGTGTGTTTTAGTGCCATTTTAAGAGGTCAATTTCATTGATTATTGGGATAATACCATGAATCACAAATTTGACATCAAATTTTCATATCGTAAATAAATTAAAAAAGAGAACGACACTCTTAATACAAGAGCCCAAAGATCAACTCATGAGCTAATTTATTACACTAAATGTGATAAAGAAAACAATGCGTATAAAAATAAAGAAAATAAAGCTAACACAATCATCCAAAAACAACACTATCCCTCAGGTCCTTATTGAGTCCAGTATGGGCTAAGGGCTGACCCACGACTGTACTGTGTCAAAAACTTAACAGAAAATATGCACGTATGACAATTACATGACAGCAGACTGACGTACAGTAAACATACTGTATGTACAGAATCACAAGATGGTTTGTTTTATACCCAGTTTTAAAAAAATGTTAAAGGGATAGTTCGGATGTTTTGATGTGGGGATGTATGAGGTATTTATCCACAGTCAGTGTATTCTACAGTCGATAAATATCAGTTTATGCTGTATTTAGAATATTTTCAGCTCTTTACGAACTGCAGCAGTTATATCGCTCTCTTTAAAGCCACCAGACTCCGTTTGACAAAAACATTTTACCTCACAGAAAACAGGAGTTGCTGGTCTCCCGCTGCCTCGATGGGTTAGTTTGTTTGTGTTATTGTGTGACTTTGTTGTTTTAAAAGTTTCAGAACTATCGAGGCAGTGGTAGTCCAGCAACTAGGGCTTTTCTCGATTAAGTAATTAATCGCTCGGTCTATGAAATGTCAGAAAATAGTGAAAAATGTCCATCCTGATCTCTCAAACTCCAAGGTGATGCCTTTAAGTGTCTTGTTTTGTCAGTCCAAAACCCAAAGATATTCAGTTTAATAAAGCAGAAAAAAGCAGGAAATGTCCATATTTGAAGGGCTGGAAAACAACATTTTCTGCCATTTTTGCATGAAAAATTAAACGATTATCTGGTGGGTTTAAAGAGAGCGATATAACAGCTGCAGTTTCCCGTCGTACGGGCTGTCTGACGGCAAAGTAAAGCTGTGAAAATATTCTAAATATAGCGTACACATAAAGTGATATTGATTTTTATTTTTTTACATTGCTGAGCTT
>JAOVVB010113683.1:0-12703 GCA_028570985.1 Heterobranchus longifilis
CATACTGTTTTAACATATTAAATAGCATGTTAGTATGGAATTTCAGACGCAACCATACTATGTCAAATGCAGTATGCCGTAGAGGTTAGACGGGGGGTTTCTGGCGCAAATTCACCTACTTCAGGAGAAGGAAAGAAGTCTAGAGATGTCAAAACTCAAACAACATTTAAATAGGGTAGGTGTGAAACAGAAAAAAAAAGAAGTTAACACCTACAAAGATGGGTTGGGTCTCTGGCTTCAGGCCAATCATAGTCTCATAGACAGAGAGGCAAGGGAAGTGTTCATTAAAGGACAATGTTTGGTCCACAAACTGGAAAAGTGCAACTGAGGGGCAGCTGAGATTGTGCAGAAGAGGACTTAACCCCAAATGTGCCAACTTGTTGTGGCCCATCCTAAAAACACCTTAAAGTCCAGGTAAAGTAAAATCTGAGATTTGTTCATAAACACATTATATATGTTAGAACATAATCACTGAAAACATGTAAAAAGGCTGTGAGCCATATAGTAGTGAATTGTGGAGTTAGATCACTAAACTGTTTTTCACCATTTCTGTGTTCAGGATTTTTTGGATGGGCCTAAAACTCGATGACGCACTGGAGCCATCCTTAGCATAACCCCCTCCCCTTGCTATATAATAATTAGAGTGTGTTGCATCAGTGGTTCTCCCACTCAGTTGTGCGTTAGCATACTTACTACAGCCTACAGTTTGCTGTTAGCTGTGCCTTCCGCGAAACAAAAAACTACCAGGAATACCAGGATGTCCTACTACATTGGGTCACATTTTGCAGTATGCATGACAGAATGCTTTTCTGACCCACAATCCTTTGTGCAGCATATATGAGCAAGAGGGTCAAAGCTCAAATCATAATGTTATGACAAAGTAGTATGTCCCATTTGTATGCGTACTGCCTGTAACAGTATGCACGTTGTAAGGGAAGCTGCAGTGTGTACTAAAAGTAAAAAGAAAAAGTATGAGATTGCCAGACACTCAGGATATCATCAACTGCCACGACAACTTGATAGTTTGTGAGGTCAGCTGTAAATACAGAGGTACATGAAACCAAATTTAAATACCAATCCAAATGCCAAGGTGGATTCTGCTGCTAACAACAAGTGAAGTCACTTCTGCCTCTTCAAGACTTTGACAACTTGGACCAGCTGACCAGACAAAAAGCTACAAATAAAATATGTTTTGTTCTGTTCCGTATTATGAAGTTTTATGAATATTGATCTTGATAGACGGAGCACAACATTTCCAGATGAATCATGTCATTCCTAAAACAGAGCAGTTTTGGATTTCAAATTAGACGCTCGGCCATGAGCTCTAGAAATAGTAGAGTGTGCTTTAAGTCCTGCTACTCTGCATCTTCACACTCTTATCTTGCCGCGGATGGTATAAATCCACTGTCCTTCAGCAAATCTCTGCAACGCTTTTGTGTCCACCTCGACAAAACTGCCGGGACTGACTTCCACGTCTTAAGGTCAGTTACAACAGGATGAAACAAAATGCTAAAATTTCCCTGCAGATTTAAATGGCTTCTATTTCAGATAAAAAAAACCCACTTGTTTAAGAGGAAAAAATTCTCTTGCAGCAGAAACTTGGCGAAAAGGTTGCAGGGGGCAGAACGGGGACTGAATCAGCAATTTAATATTGAGGTAAAGTTTGAAACTAAAAGTTGTAGAAGTGTAAGAGATTATGGCTCAGGAAAGTGAGATCTGATTTTCTTTTTCATCTCTGTTTGTGTGTTTGCTGCATGTGCATACATTCACATGGGGTTTCTGTGTCTCCTACGTCTCAGAGATGAGGCAGATGTGAACTCTCACCGTTTTATTTCTGTGTGTGTGTGTGTGTGTGTGTGCATGTGTGTGAGGGGGTGTCGGTATGTGATTTATAGCTCTGCCTCTCAGAGCCAAACTTTGCTGCTGGCCTGCAGAGCTGACCCAAGACTAGATTAGCTGTCACCAACATCACAGTATCATCTGTTCCTGTTAGCATTACACAAAGTTTGGAACCTAGCATCTCCTCCCTATCCTCCTCTGTGCTTGTGTTGTGTCACTTGCACATCTTTCTTCTTCTTTTGCAGGGCTTAACACATGATGACAAGCTGAATTATTATTTCTTAACTCCTGAGTCACCTTATGAGATTTGTCTTTTGGATATTCTAAAAAGATAAGCCTTATTAGCAAAACTAATTCACTGACTGGACGATACATTTGTTATTATGAGGACTGCGTCCAGTACTAACAGGCTGATTCCAGTCAGAAGGAAGATCAGAAAATGGAAGAGGACAAAAAGGAGAATAAACAATCCGTGAAGCTTGAGCTCTACGCCAGCACCGAACCACAATGTTATTTATATTAAAGCAAATCTGTAACTTTGTAATGCTGCTTTAAGATTGTTCTGTTAATTTAGGGAGGCATGATGGGAGAAAAACATCTAAAGAGGAGAAATCAGGAGGAGGAGGAGGAGGAAGTAGTGGAGAGGTCATGTCCTCTTTGTTTCATTGTTAATTTGTTATGTCAAACTCTCCCGAATTGACTTTTCACATATATTTCAATAGAAACAAAACATTTTCACTCACAGGAAGTCCTTGATCTCCCTGGGACCCTGCTGACCCACCACCTCCTGGAGCTCCTGGTGCTCCCGGGACTCCCTGGGAGAAAGACAGGCAGTAAAAGAAAGAGACGTAGAGGGAGGTGACAGGAAGCAGAAGGATCAGTCATGTATCAGGGTGATCTGACAGACAAAAGGATGCTGAGGATAATAAGAAAAAAGACTTACAATGGGTCCAGGAGCTCCTTGTCGTCCCTGTGGTCCGTTATTACCCGGCAGACCCTGAGAGACGCAGATGAAAACACTCAGTATATTTTATATTAGCTGCACATTCATAACTGTGGGTTTTCTTTGTTTTGCACAAGCTCTTTCTAAATGGCCTGAGGAATTTCCTGCAAGTCTCCAGACTAAACCGACAGTGAAACTGTTATTTTCTAATACAATTAACATGCAGGCTACTGACGGAAACTGCTTGTTGTTCAACCTCAAAGTCTGCCAACAAATGCCTCCAATTAAACTTTTATGTTTTGGTGCATTCACACACACACACAGGTGCATTCTCCCTGACAGTTTCTCCACAATAAGACTTGAGTTTTTCAATCTGTATTTTAGTTGCCACGAGGTGTTTAAAGCCATCTCCGCCATTTAATGTCTTCTCCATGATGCTGCGGTTTGAAGAGAACACGTGGATATGAAACTGGAGCACATTCATACCTACTGTATGACAATTCTGTAGGGTCTGGTTTTGTTAAGGCATGCCATATAATAACATAATGATGGCTTTGATGTATCTTGATATTTATAGGCCATTAAAACTGAACAAATTCAGTGTTATTAATACACATTTTGAAAGCTGAACTTTGAAGCATCAGGTTATCCTGGAAAACAGCTTAACCTGAGGTTCAGTTAATCCTTTTATTTTAGCTTGGATGTCTGAAGTTATTTTGTGGTCACATATTGAGGCTGATGCCCTTTCAACATGCACACACTCAGTTTATCGTGTGTGAGGGTACGAAGCCACGGATGAAGTTTGCAGTCTACAGCGTGCTGTTACGTAAGGTTGAAAAACTCGGAAGGAGCGTTAAACAAAAGTTAATGTGTTCGTTTTCTCTGATTTCTTAGCATATATTGTGGACATGTGTTGTGTCGTGCTTGAGTTTTTCTAATCTCATTTGACAAGACAAAGAGGGACCGCACATCATGGAGCAGGGGGTTCCCCTGTGGCGTTACATCCTAAATGCTCCCCACTACAGCTAAAGCATCAAGCTTTGTTCTCATGGGACTATCTCCATCCCCGATGGGCCGAATTAACTCCGTCATAATGAATATTCTCCCTAAATCTTTTTCAATCTATACCAACCTTCATTCCTAAACCCTTTTTGACTCACCGGACTCAGTTATATCATCCTACATGAAGGGCAAGAATCCTCGACTAAATAATTGGCAGCAGGGTCTAAAATTAACTTTTTTGTCCACCGGCCAAATGGCTAGTCAATGTTCAAAATCTACCAGCCACTCAATAGATTACCTTTGTTTTTTTGCCAGTAAGTGAAGCAAATCTACTAGCCACTTGCATATTTTACCAGCCATTGTACGTTGTCTTATTGTTTTTGTTTTATGTGTTTCACACACATAAATACAAATAATATTGAATAAATATAAAGTATGTGTGAGGGTGTGGTAAAAACTTGTAATGGCTTAAAATAAAACATAAAATCCATACCCAAAGGATATACAAAAGATAAAATGTAAATATACAAAATCACCAGTAGAATTGTATTTAAGAATAGGGAAAGAAAATATCAGAGAAACAGGAGTATACAGCAGTTTCTAGGAGTGATCATATTTTTCCAAATCAAATGTTTTTGACAGCAGGACATTTCTAAGTCTCTTACATAGACAATGATGTCATTCCACAAGATAACTCCACAACATTTGATAGAAAACTGACCACAGGTTGTTATAAACAAAGAAGGATGGAGATTCTCAGCCTGTCTAGTTGGGTATATTTTGGTCACACTTTCATAACCAAGCCGACTGTCCGACACGGGGAGATATGGAGTCGAATTCTGTCCGAAACTTTTCCATTCCAGCACTGCTTGGATTCTCACTCCCTCTCCCTCATGTGAGCACTGGTGGTTCAGAGGTAGAAGTTTTGCCTGTCCTCTCCCCTCACTTAAATCGATTGATAATCTGGTTTTCAGGCAAATCATGAGAGTATGGGCTCAGTTCAGAAAGCATTTCATGTTTTCATGTTTTTTTCTCTCTCAAGTGCTTTTCTATCCAACCATCTCGTCCAACCTTCTTTACTTGATTCTGTATTTCAAGAATGGCACAGCAGGAGTATCAAGCATTTTAAAGATAGTTTTTTATCGACAACAGCTTTGCATCATTTGAACAACTTTCTGTAAAGTTCAACCTATAGTAGCTAATACTATTTTTGAGCTACCTGCACACCAGACTCTTTCTCCATTCTCAGATACCAAATTTCCCCGAGGCACCTGCTACGAGCACCACTGATGCGTTTCTTAGTCTACACTCGTCACGCAAAGGTTTAATATCTGCTTTCGATGACAAGCTGGCAGGTATAAGACATGTCCCCCAGAAAATTAAAACTAGGAGCAGGATTTAAACCTCTCACTGGGGGACGACGTATGGGATTGGATCTTCAAGCTGGTTAATTCAACATCCCTCTGTGCACGTCACGGTCTGCTACAGTTTAAGGTCGTGCATGTGTCCAAAGCCAAACTATCTTGTGTGTATCCAGATGTGAATCCCTGTTGTGATAAATGCAAAAGAGGTGAGGCTTCTTTTATGCACATGTTCTGGGTGTGTCCGAGCCTGGAAAAAATACCGGAGGAACATTTTTCAAACCCTATAATCCTGAATTTTGACTTAGAACCCAAACCCCCGAGTCGCCCTTTTTGGTATCGCAGCAGAGGTAGTTGTGCACCTGAATCAAACATCACACACTGTCCTTCACCTCTCTTTTGGCCAGAAGTGCAGTATTACTAAGATGGAGAGATGCTGCTCACTGGCTGAGGGACATTATGTCCTGTTTAAACATATATATATATATATATAGATATAGATATCTATATCTATATCTATATATCTATATCTATATCTATCTATATATCTGCTCACTGGCTGAGGGACATTATGTCCTGTTGAAACTTAAACTCTCTTTGTGTTTTTGATCTCTCTGTTGATTTCTGTCAGTAACACAATCCATATACGTTTATCAATTGTATAAACCCCCTTTCTTTTAGTCATTTATTTATTTAGTCATTTTTCCTTTATTTCCATTCAAAATATAAACCCCCACTTCCAGCTCCTTCCTGTATCGCTCCTGGGAGGACGTATCCTCTAATATATGGAGCTGCGGCTTGTAGATGGGGCTAGCGGGGGTGAGGGACGACTGGGACAAGATTGCATGTTGCGCTTCTTCATCATGGATGTGCGCCGTTAAATTGATATATCTGACTGTTGCAATATATACTTTCCTCTGTCTATTTTATTCACTTGTTGAAAATTCAATAAAAATATTCCAGAGAAATAAATTGTCATGGGGATTTTTACCTTTCAAATAGTGTTTGACTGCACAACAAAATCTGAATTTATTAAATAATAACATGTGCATGAGCTTCTCCGACAAGCGGTGGCAGAATGTGACATTAGAAAATGCCTCTGTGAGTCAGTAAACACTCGCCCTGGTAAACTCACTAATGGGGCTCTGGAGGCCTTAGTCCCTCACAATATTCAAGTCTAACAATGTCACACACATTTTACTTTGAAATACTTTCAAATTGAGCAGAAGCACATGTGGAACATAAAGAATCATTGTCTTCAGACAAAAGGTTACATTTTCTGCTGTGAAGCAAACATTAGCATTAGATGTGGCATTGGGACGAGAGTCAGCCTGCTGTCGCACTACAAACGTTCCTAATACTGGCTATATTATAATCCAGACATTCAACTTTTTCTTTTTCTATTATTCATATAAGAAATTCAGCCTCCTGCATTCTCTCACAGCAGGTCAGGCTCATGAAAATGTATCACTGCTGTTGTATTCCAGGCTGCACAGGGTTACGGTCTGACCTGTAGTCCATGAAATTGGAGCGAAGTTAATCTAATTCAGGGTTTTGTACGCATGCTGAAATACCCACCAACAAAGGGCAAGTTATTCCTCTGTTAACAATTCTATTCTATTAATAAGATTAAACCTTTTATTTGTATTAAACTTTCTTTGCAAAGTGTCCTGAGGTGAACCTCGATGCTCAAGTCAAATTTTGATGATGATGATGATGATGATGATGATGATGATGATGCATCATCTCAGTGTTGGATAATCAGAGTTGGGGTGTAACAGAATACAGGTAACAGGATTATGTATTTAAAAGACAAAATATGAGTAACTGTATTCCGTTAGTTACAGTTTAAATTGTTGGTATTCTGAATACAGTTACTGTCTTTAAAAATAGATTACTTTAAGGGATTACTTTATTTCCTCCGCCAAGGAGGTTATGTTTTGGGTTGAGTTTGTTTGTTTGTTTGTCAGCAGGATTATGGAAAAACTATTGGCCAAGAACCAATTACATTTTGGAGTGGATCCAAATCAGGGGGCAAATACACTAATTATTTTTCACTTTCATTAACACTGCAAAATAAAAAAAATAAAATAATAAGTATTCATGTGAGGCACACATTTCGCATAAACAGATTTTCTTTTCTTTTTTTTAAGTGTAACAATTTGTGCGAGCGCAGTGGACCTGCCACACGACAATGTGAGGAGACACACAGCCAGGACAGTGTCAGGAATGTGTTTTTGGAAATATAACAGACAGACAAATTAGCTCAGCAAGATCATTTTGAAGTATACCAAAAGTAATCCAAAGTATTGAGAATAGGTTTCTTAATTTGAGTAATCTAATGGAACACGTTACAAATGATATTTTAGGACACAGGTCTTCAGTAATCTGTAGTGGAATAAGTTTTAAAAGTAACCCTCCCAACACTGTGGATAATTTACAAGTATATCTTAAATCATACAGTTGGGAGTTGTGACAGGCGTGCCAGCATGTTTTTTTATGAGCTTGTATCTTGGTGGGAAAAAGCTAGATATACTCAGTTTGGTCCCGAGTTAAAAAGTTGAAAAAGTTCTGTAATGGAAGATTTATAGCTTTCTGTGATACGGACAAATAAAGCACCCAGGAGACAGTTACTGTTGTTTCAACTCATCTAACTGCAGTGAAGTCTTTGCCAGACTTTTTTTTTGGCTTTTATACACCTCACAAAAAGTTTGTAGAGTGTTTATGCCCAGTGGACTCGTGCAATGCTGGTAAGTTTTACTGTGAGTCAACAAAGGGCTATCTGCTTTCCCCGTTCTGCTTTGTACACGTCGGATGATACAGACTAGTGGCTGCGATAACCCCCCGCTAAGTGGCGACCCCAAAACGTTGCACGAGCATTGTGAATGAATTCATTTACAAAAGCTGCTTCTTGTTTATAATCACTGTTCAGTTGGCTGCATTCTACTTTCTGTATCGCTGTCGAATGAATAGTGATAGCAGAAATTTCTGTTGCATTGATGACCTCTTGTGAATTGATTTGTATCAGTATTCACTGCGTCCCCTTCCCTACTGCTTTCAATGCATCCGCTGAAAGAAACATTCGGAGGGAATTCAGCCTGAGCACGCTGCTGGAAACATCAGTGAGTGTGACGGCGCAGTTATTCTGCAACAATAAAAGTATTGATTTGAGATGTTTCCGGTCGTGTATGGAAACCAAATTATAATTAGCTCTTTGTGATTCTACAAAAATACCCCATGGCGGAATTTTTTTCCAGTAGCCTCTACCCAAATTACAAATATAAAATACACAGTAGATCTGTAGCATCTTGATGAAATATGGATGTGGGAGGTCTGTCTCAATCAGTGCTGCAAAGGGGGCATCTTTCCTAATATATAGCAGCTAAAACTGCTCCCTGTTTAGTTATTAGATTTCACATGATTACACTTAATAATTAAGAAAGTTGTAGCTTGGAAATAGTCTAACTAACCACCTGTTTTGATTTGAGAGATTCTAGATCAGATATGAGTTTTCCTAGTCAATCAAATACAGTGTTCTTTAAAGATATCTAGTATTCATAAGCATCCATCCGCAATCAGGCCGTTGCTGCTTAATGCATATGTATTATTGATAATGGAAGATAACAACAGTTTAGTGACATCCTTGAGCCAAATGGAAACACGCACTCTTTGATATTAATACATTTGTTTGTAGAAGATGGTAATATTCGGATATCATAATAATATATCATCAAAACTGCAATGCTCCATGTGTGATCAGTACCTTGCTCACTATATCTACAGGCTATAGCATAGAATGTATGTAAAGATGGACAACGTGTCTCCACTTCCTCCCACTGTACAAAAATGAAGCCAAAACATCCCAGATACAGGCGCTGCCACCTTGGTCAGAGTATCAAAGTCCCGCCCATTTACCCGAACGACCAATCACGAGTCAATCACAGCTGTCAAACATGACGTTACACCCTGTTTTTATAGCATCAAATCACTAATTAAAACTAAACATTGCACATACATCACTATGAGAAGAACTACCTAAAATGACAGAAACCATCTTTTTTTGGCCCATATCACATCCGCTTACATGGAGGGTTTGTGATTTATGACTACACTGCGGCCGGCCACCAGGGGGAAGTTTTGGCTTCACTTTTGGGGAGCTATCATGTCGTCCATCTTTATATACAGTCTCTGGGCTGTAGTCAGTTGCCCTAGTAATCAAATCTTCAGAAATCTCTTGCACACTGCTGCTTCAAACCGCAACAGTAGAAAACAAAGTCCCTACTAGAAAGCAGATTAAAGAATTTAGCACAGATGTAATTTTTACAATGTTACGGTTGTTATTGACACATTTAATCAAACCAAAACAGATTGTGAGTTAATGGTTTTCTGCAACCCTGCTGTCATGAGAAGAAACCCTAGTAAACATATAACTGTCCTGAAGCAAACCACATGACAAGCCTGCAAACTATGTTCTGAGGGGATGAGTGTCCGGACCCCTGTCAGCCAACAAAGAGACAGCAGATGGATTATGTGTAGAGACTTTCACCTCGCCAGGAGCCAAAACTCTTCTGTTATCATCTCTTCTTTCTGCCTGCTGACACATTGCGCTCTGGCTGCGTTACTGTTTTGGTATTTGCAGCCCAGTTGGTTATTGCAAGGCCTGATTCTTCTACAGTTACTACTACTACACTGTTTTCTACAACTGCGGGAAGACTTTTATGGTTTTATGAAGAGACATCGAACATTTAGATACTGCAAACAGCAGGTAAAGTATCGCATTACCACAGATATTCTCACAAGATTTGAAAAACAATTTTGTGTATCTTAAAGCACATCTAAAACACCCTTTACCTCTTTGTGATTGCTTAATTCATTTTCCAAAGGATTTGTTCAATATCTGTTGCCGTGTACTGCTTTGCCTACATGCCTTTTCTCAAAACCATTTTCAAATGGCCTTTTTTTCATATCTTAGAGCACCCTCTTCAACTAACAATGGTGTCAGCAGAAAGATATGCCTTTATCATCATATCATATTTATATATACCATTTATCTTTTTCCATTGCATGCCTTCGAGTTCCATTTTCATTGATGGATTGTGTTTTTATACCCCATTTAACTCAAAATAGAAAAGACTTATATTGTCTACATCTCTATATACAATATCCCCATCTACATATACTGTGTGTCATAGATACTGCAGTAGAATAGATATGCATCACAAAGAACCACCAAAGCACACTGTAACAGTGTCAGACCTTTTTTAAACTCAGAAAGACGCTGAAATACTCACTCCCGGTTTTATTACTAGCCGTTTATTGTAATTCCCTTTTTACTGGATGACATAAAAAGTCTGAGAAAACTACAGCTAGTTCAGAATGCTGACAGCCAGAGTCGGAACTAAAAATGAGGAAAATGGATCGCATTAACCCACTGCTTAACTGTAACTTTTAGTTATTTTACTTGTTTATAAAGCTTTAAACAATCTGCTAGCTCCTCCCTACATCCGAGATTTTCTTTCATTTTATGTTCCAGCCAGATCGCTAAGGTCCTCCACCGCTTTTCTTTTAAATATTCCTCATGTGTCCCATAAAAGTACCAGTGAGAGCGCCTTCTGTTTTTATGACCCTTAACTGTGGAACTCACTGCCTCTGGATATTAGAATGGCAAGCTTTCTCTGTATTTTTAAAGGGAAATTAAAGACAATCTTTTAAATCATTTAATTTTTTAATTTGAAGTATAGCCTTCGTTTTTAAGTTTTAATCATTTTTTTACATTATTTTTATCCCTGGTGTTCATTTGATTTTATTGATGTGATATGATTTATTACATTTTAACATTTTACTGTTGTAATTGTTTGTCTTACAACAATTGTATTTATTGTTTATTTTTGTTGTATTGCTCTGTAAAGCACTTTGGGCTGCATGTTTGTATGAAAGTTGCTCTATAAATAAAGTTGAGTGTATTATCTTACCCTTGCTCCTGGGGGGCCGTCTCTACCAGGGGAGCCCGTGCTTCCAGGAACACCCTAAACAAAACACAAACAAGCAGGTTTTAATCACCATCACAACACTGACCGTGGTTCACATACAGTACAGGACATTTAGTGAAGATATAAACTAAGGAAAGTAGCATTTCAACTGCTAATGTGAAGTTTTTGTGATGGAAATTGAAAATAAGTCATGCTTTTTTATACTTTTTTTCATTCTAGCCCATTACATTTTATACCCCATCAGTTTTACAAGGCATTTCATCTGCCAAATTACATACAGTAACAAGGAATGTCTTTTTTTCCCCTCTTAATAATTAAAATGCACATACACATGCAACCGAAGGTCAAAACAGATAAGGGATTGCTGTCTTGCTAAGCGATGCTTTGACAGCAGTGGACATAAATTTGATTTGTGGGCGGAACAACCTCTAACCCTGCAGGCTACAGAACGGTCTCTATATCAGCAGACCACCCTGCTGCTCCATCTCCTGCCCCATTTCTCCTTCATCCACCTCTCTGCAGGTCAATGCACACAGCCGATTCCAAAATGCAGTCATGGATTAAGTGTTGAGGTGATTTATTTCTGCACTTCAGTATTAGTGGAGCTCATAAAACAGGACAGTTAACACTGTTAAAGGTTCTACAAATTACAGGTCGGGGTCGCAGAGGACAGGCCTCTTATGATTAATGATGTGCCGGCTGTTGTTTAGATGTTAGCTGATTTTATAAACTACCTGAAACAAGTTAATTTGCACTGGAAATTAGTTGAAATTATCATTGCACTGACACTAAAATGACTTGAATGATACAATAAAACATTGCAAGATTTGTTTATTTCTGTAATTATATAGTATTTTGCATTATTACCGCTATGTTATCAATAACACAAACTATGTATGTACCAGATGCTTCATAAGAGAAGCTATAATTGTTGACAAAGACATTAATAAACATTTAGAATAAGTTAAAATGGCCTTATATCTGTTTACAGCTACATTATAGTGTGTTACAAAAGTTATTTTATATTGTTTATGTACTGCTTACAAATGCTAAATGGCCAGGTTACAATCAAGTGTTCTCGTTTTTTGCTGTGTAATTGGCATATATGCCAGGATAAAAGCACACGCGGTACACACACCTCCCCAGTACACACACACACACACACACACACACACACACCTATCTGAGCCTCTCGAGCAGGACTCAATATGAGCGACAAGGCCAAAGAAATTAATGATCAGAATCCAAGTGCGCCAGTGATTCTGATTCAACACATTATCCTTGGGATTGCTTTGCCGCAGAACACACGCACGCACGCACGCACGCACACACACACACACACAAACAACTGTGAGTTTGTTAGTATCCAGCAGATTAAGTGAGTGTAAGATAGGGTGCTACAGTAAGATGGGCGACCACATACATCTGCAGAAGATCTAGAAGGCGACCAAGTTTAAATAATTGCCACCGACAAACACACAATCTATATTCCTCTCAGACACACACACACACACACACACACACACACACACACACACACACACACACACACACACACACACACACAC
>JAOVVB010113694.1:0-12703 GCA_028570985.1 Heterobranchus longifilis
TACATATAACATATTGTTTTTTTATCGTCATTGCAATATCAAGTTGTGCAATAAACACATCACGAAAGACTGCGACATAGCGCAAAAAACACTCAGGGATTTTTTAGTTATAGTTAAAAGAATGTATTAGTAGAAAAACTGCACTTTAAATTGTAAATTTTTTTATTTTATTTATTTTTTAATGGTGCCTAATGGAAATAATTTCATTTCTTTTTTTTTATTCAACAAGCAACTGTTTGATTTTAGCAGTACACTGAAAGAGCAGAAAGGCAGAACTGAGTACACTTTATTATCTGTTTATTTATCGCAAGAAATATTGTTATTGCAGTTATTCAACACTGTTATCGAATATCACATCACTTCATATGGTGCAGCCCTACAACACATATTTACAACCTACCACACACACACACACACACACCCTATCCAATACCTTACCTTGCTGTGGGCTGGTGCCTGGCTGAGCTGGGCAATGGACTGGTTAAGTTTGGCCTGTTGCTGAGAAAGGTATTGTTGGTAGAGCCCAAGCAGCTCCTGGCACTCTCTGTACTGCTGCTGCAGGCCTGGAGGACCGAGGGTTAAGTAACTAACAAACAACAAGTTCACAGAACAGAACCTTTAGCCGAAAACATTAAAACCCTCCCCTGAGGAAGAAAGTAGACCATGAGGGCTTAAAGTCCTCCTCCAGACACATTTTAATCTGCTATTATCAATATTTTGTTTAACATGGTTTTCTCACAAAAAAGGGAAAAAAACACATGACAAGACATATGACGTCCTAAAACCTGTCTGTCTGAATCCAGATTTTTGAGACTGTTGTTGGCACACTGCAGTTTCTAGGCAGAAATGCTCAGTCATGGTGTTGACCGCTCATTTCACTCATGATATGTCTTGTAGCATATTAAAAACCTATAGAGATATGGTTAAAAACTTAAAACTTAGGGTAAATATTTTCACTAACATTTTTAAGGAAATAGTTTTACAGAGTAAAAATGAAAATTATCAGCACAAAGTTATGCCTACATCATGACTTCTCACTGTGTGGCTCGATACTGAGAAGGTAAGTTTGGCAAGGAAAAAGTTCTCTAATGCAACTTAAATGGAAAAAAAGGATAGATACTGAAGTTAGATTGACAATCTGAATTAAACCCTTGCTTCTGCAATCAATTACACATTGGAGCAGAAAAGTAGAGAGAACAGCAAAGTTGAAAACAGAGAGGGAGAAGAGGCCAGAAAAATCAAAGTTGTTGTTGTGGCACGGAGCTTTCACCATCTGGGTCGGGCCAAGCTGTGTTGAGCTGAGCCGGGCAGCGCCGTGCCAGGCTATCTGCCAGACAGAGAGCTGGCAGACACAAGAAAACTAATCTGGAGCGGAACTACTGCTGCGCCTCAGGAGCCCACTAATGACAGTGGCAGCACCACACCACACCAGCACATACAAAGATAATGAGCACGAGAATGGAGAGACTACACACACAGACACACTCGCACACATTCAATAATCAACCTCAGTCTGACTCTCACACAAACACACACACACTAACACAGTGAGACATGAGAGCACAAATTCCCCACCTGCACTGTAAACAGCTCACACACAAACACTACAATAAAGGAAGCAGCGCACGCGCACACGCACGCGCGCGCACACACACACACACACACACACACACACACTCCTGCCCAAGCTGACCTTAAAGTGTGTTTCTCCAGGCCATATCCTTTTATGATGGTGGCCCTGCTCCCCCAGCTGATGAGTTTTTCAGCATCCGTTGGGGGAAAAAAAGCCCCCATTTTAAGAGAAAATCAAAGTTCAAAGTAGAGTCTTATTGAAGGAATAGTTGGCGGAACACTCCATAAGAAAAACACTTTGGTTGTTAGAGAACTTCAATCAGGTTGTGGAAATGAAACAGAGGGAAAGAGAAGAGAGCGGGGACGGCTTTGAATTGAGGACCAGACACCAGACAAATGCAATGCAGCAGCTTCCATAAACATTAGGAAAATGTGAGGAAACACTTTGATTGAACCCTCCATCTAACTAAGGCTCCTCTACCGCTGCACTGATAATGTCCATGGAAGTAGTTCTATACGGAAAAGCGTGAGGACATCACAAGGACATCACATCATGTAAACCTGTGCTGGTAGGTCTATTTATGCAGCATGAATACGGGTCTTGAAGGGGAGATACTGAATATGCTTATACAGCTACACCTCACCTCGGTCCAAGATAGAGTTGTGTGTTGAGTCGAAAATTGCATGCTGCTCATATTTCAGCGGATTCGCATGAAACTCCATTTCCACATGATTTCTCATGCCTAAAACAAATGTTTCCCCAATAGACACAAATATATAGTACAGTACACTGGAATACAAATCGGGTATGGTGGGGACCCACAAAACAAAATACGAGAGCTGACTGACTGTCACCTCACTTTGCTATCATTTCACTCCTGAATATATTTACAGGGTTCCTACACATTTTCCATTTCCAGACTCAAATTTCCAAACTTCTCGGTAGATTACGCAGAAGACTACAGTGCTGTTGTCCCTGCATATGGCTTATAATTGCCGTCTCCCTCATGTTGGAGATTTCAAAGGATTTTACAAAAAGTTTGCATCTAGCTTTCTTTTCCCATTTGAAATATTTAGCCAACCAGGCTTTATATTTGGGATTGTCGAGCCAGGCCTCGGAAAACATTTACCCATCACGTCTGTTCAGTCCAGACTCTGTTCCACTGTCAAACATCTCTGCTACGTATTATTTTCACACACATATTAAATAAATTATATTATATTATTCTTCCCACATTTTTTTCTATTTTATAAATAAGAACCGAAAATGAGTTGATTAATAGTTAAATAATTAAATTTCCACAGCATCTGTGCAGGGTAGGGCTGCACAATATATTGTTTTTTTATCATCATCACAATATCAAATTTAGCAACACATCGCGAAACACTGCGACATATCGCAGAAGACACTGAGGGAATTTTTCGAGTTAGTTGAAAGAGAGTATCAGTAGAAAACTGCTCTTTAAAATGCAACTATCATTCTTTTTTTTTCTTTTTTAAATGGTACTTTTTGTGTTCAGTTCAATAAAATGTCAGAAATAACTTCCTTTCAGTTTTTTTTATTCAGCAAGCAATTTGTTGTATTTTAGCAGAATACTGAAATCAGCAGAACTGATATACTGATGAACTGTTTATTTTGTTTATTTATCCCAAGTAATATTGTTATCGCAATATTCAACAACGTTATCACATATCCCATATTTTCCTCATATCGTGCAGCCCGAGTGCAGGGCTGTCACAATTACGGCAATATTTTTAATACTGCGCTATTGACAAACCAATCGCCATGTTCATGTTTTTTTCCTTTTTTCATGAAGCTAGATCCTTCTTGTTTTCACTTCAATGCGTGTGTATTCAATGTTAAATAAATTCATAATGAAAACACGAGTTAAGAGTGTAATTTTGGCTACGTGAAATTCTGAATTCAGAATAGGGGCAATAGTCTGGAAACACAAATATTTTTCCAAACTCTCTTTTCTTTTTTCCATACTTATCCAGACATGGAAAATACTAAAATCAAATTCCATACTTTTTCATACTGCGTAGGAACCCTGTATTTACAACCACAAAAAGCAAGCAGACTAAGAAAGCAAACTAAGTGACAAGTTCTGTCTGTCAGTTCCTGGGACAATGCTGCACCTACACATGCACAAACAGCACTATCCGTCTGAGAATAGTAATTATAAGTAAGGTTGCTGTATAGTGAATAATGTTGGATTACTATTCCTTATGTCATGGACTATATTGTATTTTTGGAGTAATGCATATGCAATAACACAAAAAAAGAAGAAGCATTCGAATAGTGATTTGGACATTGATTACCATGACAACAGTCGAAGCTTCGAAGCATTCGGATACACACATAAAGTCTATCTGTGCTGCAGATCCAACAGGACTGCAGCATCACAGCATCCCAATGCCACCAATGAAGGTAACGTGTGTTAATGTGTTGACAGGCTGACGCAGTCACTGGACAGAAAGCGCTAAGTAATCTGAACCGAGTGGAGCAACACTGATAAGATTCCACCGCTCTGGCCGTCGCCACACTAAACATGCTTCCTCCACAGCCTTGGACGTCAGCCAATGGGGGCCAAGCACCCTGCAAGCCCCTGGCTTACATCAGAGCTGCAAAGTGCCGACAATGACTTACTCCTCCCCCCTGCTCCAAAAATACTCAGAATCAAGGGCTTGGGCTGAAGAGGCTTCAGACGGGGCCTGTCAAAATGATTCACTTCCCTGTCAGGCCGGGGCTCAAATGAAATAATGAAATCCACTTCAAGGTGGAACAAATTTGCACAGGAGGGGGGGATATTTTAAAGCCTGCTTTAGCTCAGTGTGCCAAACAGATTGAGCCTGAGCGGGAATGTGAGAGAAACAGGGGTGGAGACTGATGTGTATGAATGTGTGCGTAAGGAGGCAATGACGGGGAATTAATAGAAGAAGACAGTTTACATAACTGCTTCAATACTACGGAATCTGGAGCAGAGACCAAGTCACAATAAACAAAACTACAACAACAAAACAACGTCAGCTTATAATTATTTTTGAAAAAGTCTTTCAAATTCTGAGAGCAAGCATACACACATACAACATTTCACAACTATTCCAGGGGTGTGTCTAGGGAGTGGCCTGGGGGGTGGCACTGGCCACTCCTGAAATCTGACTGGCCACCCCAATAAGAGAGCCACGGGACCACC
Source organism: Heterobranchus longifilis (assembly GCA_028570985.1). Taxonomy (NCBI): domain Eukaryota; kingdom Metazoa; phylum Chordata; class Actinopteri; order Siluriformes; family Clariidae; genus Heterobranchus; species Heterobranchus longifilis. Next base: position 4,770 of record JAOVVB010113694.1, read on the forward strand.
GATCTACTTAAGAGGTTGTAACAGGCTCCATTATAAAGCTAGTGAATACAGTGGTATCATAGAAAACTAGAAGAATTAAGGAATCCACTGAAACGGGAAACGAGGATATATAATGCTCTAATGTTAGGCTACATTTTGGTGAGGGAAAAATTATCATGGCCATTTTCAAAGGAGTCCCTTGAATTCAGAAAGCGGACACGTCCCCCTGATTATTTACAGCATGTGCATTTGTCCCCCCCTCAATAAAATCCTGAAAGTAGCAGAGGACTTTTATTTTGAAGAACCACTCAGACGCAACAATGCCTCAGCCCGAATTTAGTGTTTTCCTAAACATAAATGAAGACATTTCCACCATTAATTGGTGCATACAAAAACCACCAGATGCTCAAATACAACAAATGTTTGATGCTCAAATTTTTCTGGGGGAGGACCCCCCAAACTCAATATGTGTCCCCCCAATGTTGCAATGAAATCTGCACCCATGCTACTTTTGACCTGCTGTCTTCCTCTAAAGATCCCCTGTACCCCTTAAAAAAGACAAAAATGCATCTATGGGGCTCTGAGGGGTTAAAAAACATATGAATAGTGGAGACAGAAATGGTAAATTAATGTTATTCCGATATTTGCGTGCACATGCACATATTTCATGCCACCCCTGCATAAGTCAGTGAACCACTATGGCTGCCACTAAACTATTCTCGGCCATGTTCGTTGCCATGATCACAACTAAGACTAAGTTACATCTTACTGAATCATTACACCCGACATCTGTACAAATTATCTTGTGCCTGTGTCATATGTCAACTGCAGAGCTACCTCGCACAAGCCCACAATTCACAAAGTCAAAAATACACACAATACATTGTAAAGGTGCGCCAACAACCACTCGACTCAATTTTGATTATTTTAGCAAAAAGAGTCAATGCATTATGCATTATTAATTTCACATTAAGCCCACGATTGGTTCAGTTAGATTTTATTATATTCAATTAAGCATTTAAACGGATTCCGTCAACATTAATATAAAACTTACACGAAGGCACCAGTTCAAAGAATATTTGTTTACCAGACTAAATTTCAGCCTCAAATGACAGCAGCTCAGTGAGCTTATATATTTTTAACAACCTCATTGTGGATACAGACTTTCCTACTATTTATTTAGCTCTGCAGAATGGAGGGCTCACAAAACTGTTCTTAATTCAACCAGTCAAACTTACAGCATTAACATATTTTCCGGCTGTGTCAACAGTAGTCAGAAGGTAGAGCTTCAAGAAAGAAACAGACAATTTGTTTTTTAACACCTCTAATAATGCACCAGACACAGCACTCTTTCCTAGAATAAAGGTAAGATACAAAACACCCAGAGCAGATCACCACAATGCCTATAGAGCTGACACCAAAGGAATATTCTGGTCTTACAGATGGAGTGCAGAACCTTTGTCTCCCCCCTCTGGCAGTGACAGGAATTACACAAACACTGTCGATGTGCTTAACCTTTTAAGCATCACTGTTTAACCGCAGATAAAACACCCCAAACTATCTTTTTTCAAGCTGAAATTTGATGACTTTTCCTAAAGTGACCTTAACATTAGAAAAAAAAAATATTGCCTTTGTTTATATTTCAATGTAAGCTGTACACCACTAGGGTACAAAGATTGTCTTTGGGGCCTTTTTTGACCCAGCAGTTATAAAATACACAACTCAGACAAAACAAAACTTTTCTTGGGCTTGTCCCCTCAATGACCCCGCATATTTCATATCTCGGTAACGATATATATCATGATTATAGCATGTATTCTGGTAATAATTCCATAAGTAAATAGTCTAAAGCCTATTTTTCTATACTCTATACTCCATGTTAGCCAAACAGCTAAGCAGCTTCGCTCACATGTGCAAGGACCAGAACACGAAGCATCATCCAAATTAAGTAAATATTGCCGTGACGCAGTTCGGTCACTGGTTTTTCGACACTGCAATAGAAACGATATAGAAAAATATATCTGATAAACTTTTTTATATCACTTTGATGATATACGGGAATTATATAATTTCCCGGGAGAAATGACAAAACGGGAAGGCGCCGTGAGGTGGCTTTGAAATATGAGAGAAACCCGGAAAAATGGGAGTGTTGGCAGGTGTCGTATCACCCAGCTCTCTCGAGGCGGGACCCTCAGTAAGCCACTCGTAATGCAACACATTCAAAAAAGGGAGCGTCAAAAACGTCAAAAACTGTCATCGTTGCCCTTCAGTTTTCTGTGAGAGGGAAAACGCAGATATTTACAACATTTGTGTAGAATTACAGTTTGTTTCTTTATGCAAAAATAGATTTCAGGTAGGTCCTTTTTGACCCTTAGGACAAGGGGAGTATACAGAATGTTAAGACTACACAAGGGTTAAGAAAAGCAGTGTGATTCAAAACAACGCAGCATCGCTATGGTTCCCACCCCTCCACCCCCCAGCCCTTCCTGCCTGTCAAGGTATTGGGTAATACAGGTAGACTGACATACTGTGTAACCAATCAGAGAGCCAGAATAAGCAGCTACACTGTGAAGAACTGTCTGTAAGTGAGCAAGGTTGATTGACGGCACTCTGTGTACTTCTCATGTAACGACGTTGTTGTGGAGTTAATAAACTGCTTGTTCTGAGTACAAATAAGCTGTATCCGGTGCGCCATCACGGGAATGTCGCCACAGACACCAGGCGCCACAACTCAGGTATACTGAGAAATACAGAGAGCTATCCCTGGCGTCAATAGGCTTAATCAGCATTGTGTGAACTCGTTTGGCGAGGGCTTTGAATGTAGCTGATGTTCATTTATATGTAAAGTCCCACGCTCAAGCTTTAATCTGCCAAAAAACAAAGCCCTAAAAAATCTCCAAAAACTATATTCTGATGCACGCTTATCACAAAGGCACACTTGATCAAACCAGATTTCCACATTCTAAATGTCAGGTAAAAATTGATTTAGCTCTGGCAATCCTCTATCACAACGTGTAGCATTTTTCAATGACATATTCTAACAGGGCTGTTATTCCCCTCTCTCCATGGCCTCAGGATTCCCTCCAATTGTTTCAACTCAATAAATGGCATTAGCTCTAGCGCCTGCTGTGCCTCCTTGTTCTGGATACAGCGAGTAGAACAGTGCAGCGTGTTAGTAACACCACCTTGACTTCTGCATCATGCCTTGAAGTACAAAAGGCACCCTTCTCTATCTGAAACACAAATTCAGTCCTGTGTGATAGTCAGTTCCAAATGTCAGCTGAACACCCTAAATATCAAGGGTACTTTTTCCCTCTCATCCTCTGTGGCTTGGGGCTAAGGAATAGCCCTACATTCTTTATAACCCTGACAACCCTGAATCTTGGTTAGATAAGATAAGCTGAGGCGTAATGGAATTAGACTTGACAAGACTCTCATGCAGTGTGTTTGCCTTTGGTGTCTCCTTAACCTTTCAGAGGAGTGCCGGAACCTTCTGCCTGAGAAGAGCCTCCATGACTCCTGCATGCACTTTAAAAGACTACGTTATCCCCCCTGGGGTGCTTGGATCTGAACACTTTTTTTCCTCTCAAATACCTTTTTAATGGAGTTTAGAAGTTTGGTGTAAATGCCAAGTCTCCGAGCCAAAGTGCCTTTAATTGAGTTGTGCTTTGCTAATTTTCCCCGCCGCCGTTGCCAATCGTGCAATTTACCAGCGGGGTCAATTACTCTTCATATTCCGCAGTGTTTTTAACCTAAACTGACTGCTGGCCATGCTCTGGTTCGACCAGAGTGGGATCGTTATGAAGACAGTAGGTGGGTTGTGTGGGCTGCAATAAACAGTTTTCTGTGGCTGTAACTCTAGCACTAAACTCATGCTAGACGATCAAGAATCAGCTGGTGACCCACCTGATCTCATTTTGTAAGGAGAAACTGAGAGATATTCTACAGTTCAACATTCAGGGAGGATTACAAAAAACACATGGTGGTGTAGTCTTCTCAGTAAATATCAAAATTCATCTTCGGATGATAAGATGATTTAGATGGTTCGGGGCATGGCTCCAACCTTGAAATTGATTCTGTACACAACAGCGGATAAGCTACAAGCACTTGCAAAATACATCTGCAGCAAGCATCAAATCATTTAAATGAATCTGCTCCATTTCTCTGTCTTTTCTATCAAACTGAGGGGCCAACGACTGCATGTGGCCTTACCTAAGACAACACTGCCCCCTGCAGACTAACTTGTGGAAAAGCACAAACAGCAGTGGAACCATACAGCCTTCAAAAAATCATTTGAGGAACTTTAAAGTTTTTATTCCAACCAAAGACTGCAGCGGATGATTTCACTGATTAGTTTCCCCTTTTAGGTTGAAGTGGGGATAATCTGTGAAATCACCTGGGTGTGTTCAACATCTTTTTGCACCATTATGATATTTAAAGAATGGAAAAATGGAACTGCACCAGAATACTCTACCAGTGTAGCACTATCAGTCCAATTTCGGTGCTAAGTGCATCTTGTGGAATTGCAGCATACGTTATAAAAAGAGCTTGGTAACATTTACCAAGATAAAACTATTGTACTGTGGAACTCTTCAGGGACCTCTGGTTTCTTTATAAGCACCACATTTTGCAGTAGCCGTAGTAGTACAGGCACTACACTATGCACACACACTCCAAACAGCAAACAACACACGATTAAATACAGCCATGTTCTCTGGAGATTACTCAGCAACACTAGTGAGGAGTAACAGGGATTTAAAGGACTGTGGGTCAAACTGTTCTACGATCAGCCAGTACTGCTATTTGTAACAGTACATTAAATGCCGTACAGTTTCATTAAAAAAAAAAACAATATGACAAATACAACAAATCACCTCACCACTAGGCATGGGACAATATGAAAATGTCATGTCAAGATTATCCTGGCCAAAATAATTCGCAATATTACGATATTATATTACAATATTGTAACTTAAAAAGGCACTAAAACACACTGGAATCACTTTACCTTACATTTTGCTGTGTTGTGATTTTTTTCTGATAAAATTGTGAGTTGTTTTCTCCTTAACATTAAGACTTTTTTCTCGAAACATTATGACTTTTTTTCTCATAAAATTGTGACTTTTTTACCCAAAACATTACGACTTTTTTGTCATAAAATTGTGAGTTGTTTTCTCTTAACATTATGACTTTTTTATGGAAACATTAAGAAACATATATAATATTTTTTATTACATCACAGATAGGACACTGTAATAAACTGCAGTGAATTCGTGAGGATATTCACGATATTCATGATTATCCTGATAATGGAAATTCACCACGATCAACTTTTGAGTGTTTTTTTTTTTTTTTAAATCGCAATCCACCACAAAATCGATTATTGTCCCATCCCTACCCACCCCTGCAGAAAGTGGTGTGTGAGAGAATATAAGTGACTGCTGTGTTTTTGCATGTTCAGTTATTTTTGAAAGGATACTCTCCCGCTCCTGTACTATGATCAGGTTCTGTTGCTCCAGCCGCTGGATCTTGCACTCAAAATTTTCCTGTTCATCTTTCAGACGCTGCACTGATTCTTCTTTCTCCTCGCTCACTCTGGAGAACAGTAAATAACCGTGTTAAAGAGTCAGTGTGGTCTACATTATGCATTCCAAGAATGACAGGGGATAAAAAAGATACAGCACTGGGTTGCACCAGCTATGTGTAAGTTCTCTCCTAAGTTAGGGTGTAAAGTCGACACTATAACTACTAACTTGTAACTAAATCAGCTACTAAAATTGGTTGCACAACTACTTCACGTCCAACCAGTTTGGACGTGAAGTCATAACTTAAAGGTCCAGTGTGTAGCATTGCATTGACATGTTACTTATTGTTGTTATCTCTGTGGTGCAGCTGCATTTATTTTAGTAATACATAAATCACAACTAAGTAATCATTTTCATTATAACTAGGCTAATTTTGAACTTACACACAGCTGGTGCAACAGGCTGCAGGAGTACAAAATTTAATATTTCAATCAGGTATCACTTTATGTTGTTCCATTCATACATTCATATAAACTTTATCATTATCCTAGAGCAGTGGTTCCCAACCTGGGAGTCCCGACCCTCACTAGGGGTCGCCAAAGCTTCACAGGGGGGTCACGAAGCCTTCTTATTGAAAGGGGTGTAAAACAACTTTTTTTAAGTATACAGTTGGCCTATATCTCATTTTTTAAATATAAAAAAGAGAGAGAATTGCATTAAAAATAACAGGAAAACTCTTCCTTGATCCAATATTCACAGGAAATAATCTGCTCAAAATTCATTCAAATCACTCGTTTTACACAAACTTCCTGCAGTTATTGCGTTCAATATTTGGGTTAATCGTACAGTTTATCAGTTGTTCTGTACTGTTATTGTTATGCATTGAATATAATATGAAATATCCATAAAATATGAAGCTGGAGATATATTTACACCCGTTTGCGTAGACATCACGTCCCGATAATTTCAGAGTACGTACACAACGAACAGACAAAACGGACGCAGGACACGCGAGGCAGCGTCACGCGTTCACGTTATTAAAAACAAGAATATCTCCGGCTTCAGTCAGGGGTGGTCAGTTTACTCAAAGATAGAAAAGGTTGGGAACCACTGTACTACAGCAACTACCAAAACACAAGAGTTTAAAGATTGGAAACACAGGAAGATAACTCATTATTCACTGGGACCATCAGTCCAAACCCTGCGTCAGCTGAGGAGCAGGAAGTGCTCCTCTAATAAACAGTGAAGCGTGCAGAAATACAGCGCTGCAGGCTCTCTCTCTGTTTTGGGGGGTAAAAGTGACAGAGTCAGTAGATTCTATATTAAGATCTTCTCCTCCGACAGCCAGTGTTTCTACCCCGAGTCATCCCTCTCTCCTCTGCAGGCCGTCCTGCTGCTGTCAACACCAGGCCAGGCCCAGACATCAGGCTGATGACGGCTGCTTCGAAAATCAGGCTGCTCCTGGTACGTTCTTATTAACTCCGTTTTCTACACGTCTTACTGTTCTCATCAACGATGGTTCGTGTGATATCTCATCTCATCTGCTGCAGACAGAAGTTTCACAACTCAAAAATCTAATTATTTGTCTCTCCGTTCTAGGGATCATGGGACAATAATGGATTTTATCGTGGATCGCGACAATAAAAAAAAGTGGTCAATTTCAATTATCAGGATAATCGTGACTATCGTGAATATCCTCATGAATTGACTGCACTTTACTACAGTGCGATATTGTGATGCAATACAAATATTTGTTTTTATTTGCAATAAAAAGTTGTAATGTTTTCAGAAAATTGATGAAAAAAATGATGACTCATTTACAGACCAGGGGACAGGAAGTGATGTCATGATGACTCATTTCTGAGTTTTGGAACTACAAACTCAGGCGCTCTATAATATCGATGTAATTCAACCCGGTGCCTAAAAGTATCGCAGTGTGGCACCCAGCTCTATACGTAACAGACGTAGTTATTTTAACCCAAACCACTTCTCCTAAAGTAGTTTTGTACCCTGCACGTTGAAAAATTACACCAAAGGATTCCTGACAAAGCTGCTGTATTTGACGATGGAAGTGAGAATGTGTTGGTGAAACTGAGCATTAAAACCCGTCTAAAATGAACTTCATCCTCGCTCTCTGTGGTAAAAACACAAACACCACGTCTCACCATCCGTCTCCATTCCTCACATCAGCTCTGCTATTTGTCAGATTTCTCTCAATAACCAGTTTTTTACCGACAGGCGCAGTTTTCAGCAGCTCTCAGCAGCGTGTGGAGCTGCAGGGCCCGCGAGAAGCTTAATGACCGTGGCCTCTCTCTGCCGCCGGCCGCCGCTGTGACTGACGGCCTGACGGCTCTTGATGAATGACGTTCTCCGCCTCGACAGACTGAAACCAACGCCAGGCGGAGGGGGGGGGGGGGGGGGGGGGGGGGG
>JAOVVB010113722.1:0-12703 GCA_028570985.1 Heterobranchus longifilis
CTCTCTCTCTCTCTCTCTCTCTCTCTCTCTCTCTCTCTCTCTCTCTCTCTCTCTCTCTCTCTCTCTCTCTCTCGGTGGTGGGGATTGCAGTGTTTGAATGTCTGCAGCAATGCAGGGGATCTTGGACGAGTTTGTCATAGAAGTGAAGGAGGGGAGAGAGAAAGATCGGGGGTGCGAAATCACCCTCGTTAAACAGGGATGCGGGTTGAAAAAGGTGGCTCACTTTTGGTGGCAAAGTCAAAATAGTCCTCACCAACATGAGATCTCATGGATAAGAGTAGCATGCCACTTTTCGCCGTTGCGTGTTTTCATTCCCAACTTGTCATATACGGACGCTTTGACGTCACAACGCACCAAACTGACGCTTCACTACGGTTGCAGTTTTAAACATGTGGTCGACGTTTTCAACAAATTCTAACAAAATGTATGTTTAGGCAACAAAACTAGGTGGTTAAATTCAGGAAAAAACATTGTGATTTTGGGTTGGATTTTTTTCAACCAACCAAAATCAACGGTTAAGTTTTTTGTAATGATTTATTTATGGGGTTTTCAAGTTTACACAGTGATAAACTTAATAAAATACCATATGTTGTCAATTTACACATCACATTTATATACATCACATGAAACTACACAGAATCGCCCAGAGGGGACAACGTACAATACATGAACCTTTTTTTTAAATCAACGGTGAATTTAAAATAACTCGTTGCACACGTGACATGGACACCAGTCTCCTGGGTCGAAGTCCTGTGTTTGTTGGATCCATCCACCTCCCCTCCAGTCTAAGAAACTGGTGTGTTATTCAGATGGCATTCTGTGAGACCAGGCTGACCGACACAGGTTAGAAGGTTATGTAATTAACTGAAGGGCCTTTTGGTTGATGCGTGACTTGCACTTGGATTTATCAGTTGTAAAGCGGAGCTTAATCACATCTGCAGTGAGAACACTGCAATCACATCCTCAATGTGCAGGGGTCGTGTTGCTTTTCCTCCTCTGATCCTCGCATTGTGCTGAAACATCTCAAGAAACTAAAACACTAACACATGCAGGGTCGCTGACCTTGTAAGCAAACAGTCCGTCACAGGAAATGCGTAAAGAAAGGTGTAGCTGTGACTGACAGCCAGCCTGCAGTGCAGAAAGAGCCATTTTGCCAAAGGTGCCCAAGGGCTTTGGCCAAGCAAAAACACACGGCTCATTTATCTTCCTGACACCTCTTTAATGCAGAGCTAATCCACTCAGCTGGACTGCGCCCTGTCCCCATCGCTATTCTTCAGCCGAACACACACGCACACACGCACACATGCACTCCAACATATAAGACAAATGCTGTGTAAGTGTAATAAAGATGAAATATTTTGGTTCGGATTCTTCAAGGCTGATTGAGAGCAGGATGAAACAGATGGTTTATTGGTGTGCTGAAGCTGTGATAATCGCAGAGGCAGGGCGTGGGTGTGAGAGGAAGGGGGGGCTGGTGGATCGAGGGGGGGGGCATTTGGTTTGTAAACATGGTGGCAGTGTAACGAAAATCAATGTCAGACAATCAGGCCAACACAGTAGAAGCTGCCTGTCCTGTGTTGGAAGCACTTGCACTGTGAATCTGAGAACAGAGTGTGCACAGGGAGATGTACTCACATCCTGACCCAGTACCAATACATCAAATACTCAATTAAAACTACAATCCCTGCTAAATCTACTTTAAAAGTACTGGTGTTACAGCCACAAGAAAAAGGATTTGGCTCAAGCTCGTGACCAGCAACATATAAAAAGGACACCATAACCCGAGGATACGTTTTAAAGTAAAATTATTTTATTTTACAGAGGACCATAAATCAGCCTAACACTATACGAGTCTGGAGGTCTGGCCAAAAACAGCAAAAGGATAGAAGAAGTCTGGGCCAGTCACAAACTGGACTTTGTAAATTTGGAGAACTGTTGAAATGTACCGGTTCTTTTGAACAAGAGTGCTCTCATTTTAGTGTAGAGCGTCAGATTTAATTTACGAACCCCCATCAATGCTGAAAAAAAATGTTTCAATCGAAAATGTAATCGAATCGTGGATTTGGAAAATCGTGACACCCCTAATTATCCTATTACTTAATACCTCAGATAAATCTGAGCTGGTGTCAAATTATTTAATGTGAGAGGAATGAAGAAAAGCAAAGTTCTGATTCACAAATCTTGACATTTCTCTAATCTTTGATTTTTGTTTTTTGGTGAAATATTGGAATTTAATGTTAACCACCACAGGACACAGACTCTGGTGAAGAAGGATTAAGGAAGGTTTTTTTTCATTGTGAATTTGCAGATAATGACGATGGGTGTAGAGGAGAATGGAGATTTCTGGTTGTTAAAGTGGTTAAGCAGCCGATGAGCAGGCAAGAAAAAAGGTCAGCAGCAAGTTTAAGCAAACACGAGTGAGTGCAAAGCCAGGGTAGATGTACTGCAGCGTTGATTAGTGGAATGAGTTGCAGGTGTGCAGCCTGCAGCAGGTGAATCAGCTTAGCAGCAATCAGGAGCCAGTGTCACACACACACACACACACACACACACACACACACACACACACACCCACACCCACACACACACACAGAAACAGACAGGAGACACAAGGGAATTGAGGAAAACACAAGAAAAAATGTGAAAAATTTCACTTGTTTGGGCCTCAAACAGTTATTTATATTAAACCATGTGAGAAGTTTAAAGGGGAAAAAAGTTTTTTGTTAGGGTCACAAGTAAAAAAGCTTGGAAACCATTAATTAAATATTTAATAATGTACTGGATTATATTAGTTTATAATATGTATTTTTTTGTGTAAAATTATAATCTGTAAAATAACTAAATAACAATCTGGGAACCCATCGGCTATCCGTCTGATGACGACAACGACTAATATTCCGGACTTTCCGACGTAGCTAATGGATATCTGGGCCAAGACGTCCTCTTCCGTGTGCCGGTCATTGTTTACAGTCTGATTAGCAATTTGAGACGTGAAAATGGAGTTGAAGTTGAGAGACTACATCTTTATATACACATATCTGCATATGAATGCAGATAAATAATAGCAAAAAGTTAATAAAAAAGTGAAATCGTCATTAGATGATACCCAATGGGTTCAGAGATTGCATAATGACCGATGTTCCTCCTCTTTTGCTCTCCACCTGCATGCAACCAAAGCTCGCTCACATGTGATTAGTCGCACAACAAACGGAGCGATTCCGCTACTTAAATCTTGTCTAAAGATTCTGTACTCGTGCAGAATATGTTTAAAGAGATTAGTAAATAAATGAATGCAGTGGATTAACAAGTATTTCCCTCTATTGTGTGTGTGTGTGTGTGTGTGTGGGGGGGGGGGGTGTGTGTGTGTCTGTGTGTGTGATAGGGATGATAGGTTTTGCTTGTTTTTTTTTTATTGTTTCCTTTCTCCTGCCCAGGGACTTCAGATGAAAGTTGCTAAATCTGGTACAAAGCATCATTTTATCTTTTTTACTTCAGCTGAATGTATTTTTGTACATCGTAAATTAATTTAATGAACTAAACTAAATGTAGTGGAGTTTAAGTGTAAAGTAGGATAAAATGGAAATACTAAAGTAAAGCACAAATACCTCAAAATTGCACTTAAACGCAGTACTACAGAGTTAATGTACTTAGTTACATTCTGCCACTGAGTGTGTATATGTGCTTGTGTTGCCTTTATGTGAGAAATACCAAATAAGCAATCTGCTGACTATAAAATAAAACCCGTGTATTAATTATAGCCTACCATTACAAGCCTTGTCGTGTGATGCTTCTGCAGTGAATACCAACAATGTGCCATGTGTGCCTGCTGTGTCCCTACACAGCAGTAAAGGATCGAGTGTCTTTATCACCACACTGCGAGCAGCGTGTCGTCCATCCGTCATCCGCTGATGTTCCTCCTCCTCCTCCTCCTCTCTCTCTCTACAGATAGTAGCTGCTATCTTGGCCATAGCAGGTATTGTAATGATGACCTACGCTGATGGATTCCACAGCCACTCGGTCATCGGCATCACTTTGGTCGTGGCCTCTGCTTCGATGTCAGCGCTCTACAAGGTATTTATTTGTTTGTAAAGAACATTACAAAGCTTGTGTCCTTCCATGAACCTCCCCTGGAGTGACACTTTCATTTGCAGTGGAACAAAAAATGTCAAAAATAGCTAAAGATATATATGAATAGTCTTGTCTTATATAAGAAATCCTGGACTATAGCTCCCTTCTACTTATGTAACCGGGTGGCAGAAGACAGGAGGAGATTATGAAACGTAAAGCTAATCTGACTGAAGCATGTGCTATGTGAGCGTTTGGTCGCCGGCCACCGGCTGCGATGTCCTGATCAAGGAGGTTAGGGGGCAGATAGCTTTATTTTGACGGGGCTCTGTGGTCTCCTCTGCCCTGCTGTCTGTGCTGCCTAATGTGATAAACAGACAGCAGCGGCCTTGTGCCAGAAACATGGCAGGTACTTGGCAGGTGCAGCCCTCTGCAATATCCCTCTGCTCCTTGTGGGGGCAGATTTTGTGCATTCATGCACTCTCCTCCCTATTTGTCCTCAGGTGCTCTTCAAGATGGTCCTGGGCAGTGCCAAATTCGGAGAGGCTGCACTCTTTCTGAGCATTGTTGGAAGCGCCAACTTCGTTTTCATCAGCTTTGTGCCAGTCATCCTGTATTTTACACACGTGGAGTACATTGGCTCGCTCGGAGACATCCCCTGGGCCTACCTCTGTGGGGTCGCAGGCCTGCTGTTTGGTACGGAAAGATGACATATGGAGCAATGTTGTGCATAAATCTGCAATGATTATGCAACCCGTGAATATCATTTTTTTGCACGTTGTGTGGTTTCACACCCTCATTGTGTAGTCAGCTGCTGCTCTGATTGTGCTTCTTCCCACAGCTTTCAACGTCCTGGTGAACTTTGGCATTGCGATAACATACCCAACATTAATCTCTCTTGGCATCGTCCTAAGTGTTCCTGTAAATGCCAGTAAGTCTCTTGGCTTTCCTCCTGGACCGAACTTTCTCAATCCGGCCACCATGAAATATTTTATTGGCATTGAAATCCCCCCAAAACCTTTCATCTACGTAACGCATTCTGACGCCTCTGCTCTTCAATATAGTGGAAGAGTAACTGTACATGTGTGTGTAAACATGTAAAGAACAAGCACTATTTTGGTCTGCCATTGCATGGGATGTTGCCTAATTTGTGACAAAGGAGATAATGGCACACTCTAATGTTACAAGCCACAAACTCTATTTTCTCTTTGTAAATGGCAACACTGTAAATGGCGTTTCGAAAAATCTTCACCCTGGCCAGTTTTCCAAAAGTGTGACCTAGAACGCAGTTTGCCTGTGGACGAAAGGCCAAAACACACAGAAAAAGCTTTCTTTTGTTTTTAACTACCTGTGCCATGTGGACTATGCCTTACATTCCACTTTGCATATTGATTGTTTACATTAATCCTATAAATTCTTGTTTCTCAATTGCAGTATTTACAAATTCCTTCATATGCTCATACTAATGCATCCTCTTAATTTTTTTACAGTGGTGGACCTCTACACATGTGAAATTAATTTCAACACAGTGCGCCTCATCGCCGTGTTCATCATTTGCCTGGGTTTCCTCATGCTGCTGTTACCAGAGGACTGGGACCAGTGCATCATCCAGCTCAGCACAAAGCTGCGCAAACGCGACGAGCCAGCAGAGAGCAGCGGAGAGGCAGGCGCCACCACGGGGCTCAACTGGAGAGGGAGAGCCAGGACCTCCATGTCAACATTTGCACATTGACTCCATGGAATATTACCATGCAAACACTCACACAAAGACACAGGGAGGGAGACGCATTAACACCTCTTAATGTCGATGTCGGACCTGCCCTCTCTTTCACAAAGCTCCCTGGATGAAAAAAGTATTTTAGCCTGCCCTCTGATCAGTAACATTTCGGTCAATGGGGGAGACGCAGGAGGCACAGATTGAGTATCATTCATTTGGCGTCCATTCCACTCGGAAGTTAATCAGAGTTGGTGCATGGACATGGAGAATATCAATTGTAACCCCTCTTACCCAAAAGATTATCAGGTATAACTGATGGAGTCATGCATTCATTTCACTGTACCTCTTATCATTCCATGGATTCACTACATCCTTGCGCCTGGGAAGACTTGCCAACTTGCCTGATATTTTTTTTCAGTTCTGAGAAGAAAAGACTTTTTCGAGGCAGGCCTGACACCGTGCGGACTTTGCTGTCTTTAACATGTACACATTTACACACCTTTAAGATCCAAAGAAGAATGCCTAAAATGCTGAATGCCTGAAAACAAAAGGGAGGCCCACAGTGGCGTCCCTCAGGTGTAAACTTAATGACAAATACCTGCCTTTCGTGCACTGTACATAGCTGTGTCTCACACCGTGGATGTCCCGGAGAGCTGTGGACCCAATGGGCTCATCTGGTGTGAAGGGCCCTGTCTGGACACCTGAGGATCAATCTGAGATGAAGAAGCTTTCATATCCTGAGAGAAGAGGCCGGGTCCTTTTTGACCACACTGATTGGCCCCCTGTGGTTATGAGCTTTCCTGGGGCGAAACTCCCACTATGTCAATGCTGACACCCATTGCTCAGGCCCACAGTTAAGTCACGAGAGATCTAAAACCAGTTTCTCTATTGTATATGTTTTCAATGAGATGGTTCAGATTTGTTGGGCAAAAAAATATGAGCGCTTTCAATCCATCCATAAAACACTTTCCTCACATTTCCTGTTGCCGAGACACTGGCAACAAGCAGTTAATTAACCATGCAAGCAATACAGGTAATACATGTATTTAAAGTACACGTATTGTCATTCAAATAATATAAAATGTGTTTTTAACTGTCCATTAGCTATTCGAACTAATAACGGGCCCATTTTCACAAGTAATGCTTTTCAGGTATACCGATCTTTGGATGGACTAAAAGCACTAAGAACTTCTAATAAGACAGACAGACTTCATGAAAGAGCCCAGTCTCCTAAAAATGACAGTCCCATACAACTAAATTGTATTCTCAATTACATTTGTAAGAAAACCTTTTTTTTTTTCCTCCCAGATTACGTTCGTTTTTTACATATTACAAAAATGTTTCTAATTAAGATCCGGGGAAGTCCACAAAGGGAGGAGGTGAAGTCACAAAAAGACTTTCAAAAGGCAATGTTGTTCTAGTTTTGTTGCCTAAACCTCACAAAGTACCTTTGTATCAATTCACAACATTAACGAGGTGTTTAAAACAGCGACCGTAATCCAGGAGGGAAAACGTTTCCCTGGAAACGTAATTGAGAATGCAGTTTAGTTGTATGGAAACGTGATTTTGTAGGAGACAAGGTTGCATGAAAACTTGGAACTACCCCTTTAATAACTCTGAACATCGACCATAGCTATCACTGAGCCTCCCTTTGAATTCCTGTCACGTTTAACTTTCTAGACTTTTATGCACACAAACAAATCTGCGGCAATTCTCACTTTGTTTTCCTGGACAAAAATCACAGACAGTAGATGAAAACTGTCACTTGAGGAGAAGCGCGCTGACACACGAGAATGGCTCCCATTTGTTGGCTCTTTGTCAAAAAAAAAAAAATGTCTTACTGTATCTGTTTCCATCAATCACATCTCTGAGGCAAGTTAACAACCGTGATGAACCTGAGAGCGACTGAGGTACACGCCTTGCAAAGCGACTGGTGGAAACTCTGCCTTGTTGTGAATGTATGAACATCACTCGACCACACATGCTCGCTACGTGCCATCTGTTTTTTTTACAGTGCCACCACAGACTGCTGCAGAGAGACTCTTTAATACTATCCTTCTTGTACTAATCTGACCACGTTTTTTTTGGAACAAACTCTTTTGACGCATCGTACGGGACTTTTTTATATTTTTGCATTTGGTTGCTGACTAACCTCGAGGGGACAGTGAGGGACATCTGCAGGACGAGCATGCACGTACTGTATGAGCAGATACAGCTGAAGTCCACTTCACTGCCTTTTCTTTGTTTTGCAATAGAATACATTTAGCACTGTTTCCCATTGTCATGCTCTATGACAATAAATTATAATATTGTATTCCTCTGGAATTATTGCTAGACATAAATGTAAACCTTTGTAAGGAATGATGATTTTTACACTGAGATGCAACATATGATTATCACATTTGAGGAAGAGATATTTCAAGCGGGAATAAATGATGGGTTTATTAGATCTACTGTTGGGTGTCTTCAAGTGTAATCACATGTACTATATAAAAGATTTCTTTTCAATACATTTTCCTCGTCCAGGTTTGTTTTCTCCTCAGTGTTGTAGTTGTGTGTTTTGCAGTTACTGATCACTGGAAATGGCCACAAGTAACATGACAAGTTGCAAAAAAAAGTATTGATCTCAGCTAAAGCTGAAATGATTAGCTGATTAATCAGTTGATTAATCTGGAGCTCGTTTCATAATCTTTTAATCGTTTGAGTCATACTTCAAGCAAACTTTGGCTGGTTTCAGCTTCAATACAACTTTATTAATCCCAAAGGCAATTTGGTTTAGGGCAAGTAAAAACTGACAGACAGGATACAGACATGTACAATAACAATAAAGGAGCTGTTCGAGACTGTGTTGAAAGTGCAATTGCTTTTAAAATACTACAGTCATAATAAATAATGATAAAAATGAAAAAAAACAGTAAGATTTGCAGCTTTATATGATAGCAAACTGAATATGTTGGGGTTTTGGAACATTGGGCGGACAACACAAGACATTTGAATATGCCTTATAATGTTGTCACAATACCATAACTTTACATTTTTATACAATACTAGTATAAAAAATGACATAGATACCTCTTTCGATGCCATGATAATAATAAGAAAAAAAAGTCCTTGCAACACAAAGTAAGATATTTCTTTCTCTTTTGTTTTATTAACAAACAGCACACAGTGCTGGAACAGAAATAGTCACCGAACACATACTCACACAGTTGATTTTGTGCAGCCTTGGGTTGAACATCTAATTGTAGATCTGCTTTTTTTTATAGCTTCGGTACTTTCAATACAACCAAATGTGGATTATATTGTCTTAAATACATGGTATTGAAACAGTATCAATACTTTTGACAGCCTTAATGCCTTAACAGCTGAAATAATTAATCAATTATTTTATCAACAGAAAAATAAACAGCAACTATTTTCATAACCTCATCATTTTATTTTTTGCAAAAATGCCAAAAAGAAATAATTGATTGTAGCTTCTTACACATGAATATTTTCTGGTCTTCTATTATTTTATAGTAAATATATTTGGATCGGACAAAACAAGCACAATGAATATGCCAACCTGGGTTTTGGGAAATTGTGATGGACATTTTTTACTATTTTATGACCCAAATGATTAATCAATAAACTGAAAATGAAAATAATTGTTAGTCCTATAAGAATTTTAACAAACATCATGCTCTACTCTGACTGTTATCTGTCCATAGAAGAAAGTGGCCTGACGCTCTTTGGTCAGAGCAGAGAAAGGTAATCTGCTGCCCTCTTGTGGCTGAGAGGGGACCTGCAGGCAATCCACCCGCCCTTCACCACCAGCACTTTGCCAAACGGAGCAGGACGGGGAGGTATTGTCATGGTGACGCACTTTACATAGATGCTCCTCAGAGTGATGTTTGAAGTCAGTGCTCACGGTAAAAACCGAGGAGGAATACTTGGAGTCACTGCAGGTCGAACTCTCAGAGCTGGAAGGTGGACCACCAGGATGGGTGGTGGTCAGGGTGCAGGGATCACTGCTCCTGCAGTCCTCTCCCTCTGCCCTGACCCCCCCTCCTCTGCCCACCACGCTCCCCAGGCGTGCTCTTAGTTTTTGCCTCAGTCCCTGAAGTGCACCCTGGAAACGTTTGCTCAGCAGGGCGTACAGCAGCGGATTGATATCAGAGTTCAGCAACACCAGCCAGTATGAAAAGGTAATGGCAGAGGGTGGGACGAGGCTGGATTGGCCTGAGATTGCGATTTCTGTGGCTTGAACCAGGGCCACGCCTATGTAAGGTGTCCAGCAGAAGAAGAAGGCTATGATGACCAGGAAGAGGCGCACCACCCCGTGGTGGTTCTGGTGCTGCTGGGAGTTCTGCAGGGGTGGCTGGGAGGTGCTTTGAGCCAGGAAGGAGAACAAACGTCTGGGTGTCTGGTTATTCTGCTCTGTCATAGAATCAGGGAGAGGAGGGCTGATAGAACTCCCATCTTCTCTATTGACCTCGGACACAAACTGTCCACTTACATGATAAATCAGTCTGGAAGGGCTGCAGATATTCCCACAGTGCCAGTGAGAACCAGGAGCGAGGCTTGGATTCCTGCAGCGCTGGACAGAGTCCTCCAGTGTATGAATCCTCCTGGCGTGACTGCGAGCCACCTTGACGATGTTCACGTAGCAGAAGAGGATGACCACTGCCGGTATGAGGTAGGAGAGGACAGCCATGAACGCTGTGTAGCTGGGACTGCTGGCCCAATTGACTGCACAGCTGTACATGGGAGCCATGTAGCTGACGGAGCTCCAGCCCAGCAGGGGAGGACAACTGGTGACCAGAGCCTGCAGCCAGATCCACAGGACCACGGCACAGATCCTCCACAGGGTGCAGCGGGAGCTGTAGCGCAGGCAGTCCATGATAGAGTGGTAGCGGTCGAGGGCAATGGCTGCTAGTGTCAGTACAGAAGCTGTACAGTACACAGAGGAGGTGTAACCCACGTACAGACAGAGGTCCTGTCAGAGAGGAGAGAGACAGAATGGCATCACATGCACACACCCTGAATCGAAAGAACATTTGCTTTAGGTCATGTCCACAGACTGTATAAAAAGATGGACAGAGCTTCCGGGCCTGAAAAGTGAAGCCAATGCGGAAGCGCCTTAAACCCGGTATTCTTTCTAATGACCAGCAGGGGGCAACTACACTGGCTCCAAAAAGACATCTGGTTGTATACAAGTCAATGAAAAAATGACCCTACTTCTCACTTGATTTATTACCTCAGTAAACAGTTTCATAATGAGTTTATGGTCTCAATCGCTAGTGTCAAGTCTTCTTCAATACAGCATGATGTTCATTTTGTAAATTATGGTCACATTAAGAAGAAAATAGATGATAAAAGCAGCGTATGCTTTAGGGCGGGGCTACATGCCGACCTGTCAATCAAAATAGAGGCCCTGTGTAGAGACTTTAGCAATGCTAATCAGGTCCTGTGTACATTAAAACACACGTGAACTTGTTGGTTTATGTCTTAGAACGTTGACCCTTTCACAGTCTGTTTTCACTTAATGAAAGTTAATTGGAAAAATGTCTTAAGGGAAAATTTGCCAATTTTTATCTGGCTCTGTGTCACTACAGCAACTTTCCCTCTTCTTTAGGGGTTAGCTCATCGGTTTAGCTTAGCAGCGCTATTGATAATAATTTTAGTATATGTGCTACCGAAGTAACACACCAGTGATACCATAGACGAGACTGGACGAGATGTCATTGGCGTCATCGCGTCATCGTCCCCAGCGCTGCCTTCTTGTCCAAATATGGTCAACGTCTGGCTCCAAAAAGTCAACATGGCGACTGATGGAGACGGCCATATTCCAAACTTGTGGCTTCAAAATGGGAGTCCACAAACCAGTGGGGGACGTCACTCTTACTCTGTCCATCCTTTTTAACAGTCTATGGTCATGTCAGACACTAATGCTGTGATGTTACATGACATGTAAAGCATTTTATAGTACTGGACAGAGGTGACGTACAGTACAATCCACCCATCCACGGTTCATGATGGACAAAGCAACAAAAGGCATCACTCCAACGCCCACCAGGAGGTCACTGATGGCCAGGTTCATGATCAGCACCGACGTCACCGAGTGGAAAGTCTTGGTTGCAGCCACAATGACAATGACAAGAATATTACCTACACAGAAATACAACACACACAGTGACACAGAGGTCAGACTGGTTGGATTCTAGACCACACAGCCATCTTTTCCATCTGTAACAGACACATATTCACACAGTAAACCTGTGATTAAATACATAAATAAATAGAGAGCTACATCCAGAAAAATGTCAAAATAGTTCTGAATAGCAAGGAAGCAAGCATGAAAGAACTTTGTTGATGTTGAAGGCCAATAATACAGCACTGCAGAATGCTGATTGTTAGTTAATTGTGCAGTCATTCAAGTACCTTTTGTTAAAGACCACTTCAGATGAAAATCAAGTTTTTAACCATGTTAACATGTCTATATGGTGTTTCTTATTTGCTACAAGACATATCATGAGTGAAATGAGCAGTCAACACCATGGCTGAGCATTTCTGCTTTGAAACTACAGTGTGCCAATCATTTAATCCTCTTCTTCCCAGGTGGGAAATAAGGCTTCGACGATCCGGCGCCATTCATCTCGGTCTTTCACTATCTTCTGGGCCTCGCCCCATGTACGTTTCATTTCTCTCAGCTCGCCTTCAGCTGTTCTGCGCCAGGTGTTCTTTGACCGTCCAGGCTTTCATTTTCCAGGTGGTGTCCATCTTAATGCTACCGTTGGTATCCTGTCCTGGTCCAGGTCTGAGTGTGTGGCCGAGCCATCTGAGCCACCGATGTTGCAGTGTGCCAATAGCAGTCTCAAAATTCGGGATTCAGTCAGCAACAATTTCATACATCACAAATCTAAGGAACAAATCCTGTCA
>JAOVVB010113732.1:0-12702 GCA_028570985.1 Heterobranchus longifilis
GATACACATGAGTTCGCAGTGCTGAAACTTTTTGTTGTTGGGATATTGGGTGAGTATGATTGATTTTTCTTTTTCTTTCTTTCTTTTTATTTATTTATTTTTAATTTGCAGATAACAACTGAAACGTGGGTAGTGTGTTATTATAGGTAGAAACGTCATAGCATCACACAAAAGCCCCTGCTGTTTGAGCAGTCCCTCCCGACTTTTCCACTATAATGAGATATCTAATACAGCAGTAAATCATGTAATGCTATTCTATACAGTAAATGCTCCAATGCAATACTGTATATTGCCACACTTATATCACGTTATGTGCCCCTAAGCACTGCCTGAGTGTGTCCAGTTGCAGAGTGCACACAATGCAGTGAATGGGGATACAGTGCTAACTGCACCATGGCATCATGCCCCAGTGGACAGACCTGACCTATATCGTGGCCAATGGGAATTTCTGGATCTGGCTCATTAGCTGGTGGTACAAGGATGAAATCATGTATGAAATTACGTTTCATGTGTGTGACTGACAAATCCACTCGCTACACACTAGTTGAACTGTTGTCATGATTTAGATGTTGATGCTCTGGATGGGTCCTGCTTCATATTGATTGATTGATAAAGTGAAGCTGGACATTGATTGAGATGAGTCAAAGCATGAATGTAGATAATCTGCTGCTGTTATTCTAAGCCCTGTTATCTGCAGTAGTAGTAGTAGTAGTAGTAGTAAGCAGGGTAAGGCAGTGCTATGACTCATTCAGTGGTGAAGAGGTGTTCAGATACTGAGCTGATTTGCAGCACAGCGACTTTCTCCAGGAGCTGGTTAAGAGTGCTCTTAGTGAGCAGTTGTTGAGCTGATGGTCTTGGTGCCACCTGGTCTGACACTGATTGAAATGACCTGGCTTTCTCCCATGTGGACACATGAGCCAGGTGCCATAGGTTTTCAATTTCAAGGTGTGTGGTTCAGAAGGACTTCAAACTCAGGCGTTTATCTAGAGGAGTGTTGCTGTTTACCTCTGTAGCGGTAAACGTAAGAGGGAAGAATAACAAAAGCATGGAAGCACATTAGAGAAGCGAGCCTGTGACCGGGATGTCGTATGTTAAATTCTCAGATCTGCAAGAAAAATCTGGCAAAGCAGTGCTTGACCCTCCCTCATTACTACCCAGTCGCAGAAATAAAATGTTGGCATTGTTCATTTCTGCACACCACAGAAATGTCAAATTTTGTACATTTCATTTGTATCAACGGAGGCTGGGTGAGAGGCTGCCAAGCAGAAGCAGCAGACCACTGTTCGAGACCAACAAAACAGGGTGTTTTTTAACAAGATTTCGGGACAATGACCGTTGATTTTTGTTATTTATGTGGATAATTTGCCTAACAAAAATCCTTATTTTAACCCAAACCACAATGTTTTTCCTACACCCTCCTAGTTTTGTTGTCTGAACTTTATTTTGTCATAGTTTGGCACGTAAAAGTGTTTGAAATGTGTTTGATCTTGAAGAAGGCCTGAGGTCCAAAACGTCATCCTGATAAATAAGTAAAATGCATATGGAGTCAGAGTGTGTGACACTTTTTCCTGTTTTCACGTAAAAGTGACGTAAAAGAAGAGTGCCATTTGTACACTTTACAATGAGCTCACGTTGATATCCGCTACATATGAAATGTGAAATGTAACATATCATAACCATGGTTTATAAAATGGAGTAATGTAACATATCCATGGTTTATAAAGCCTACAAAATGTAACATATCCATGGTTTATAAAGCGTACAAATGTAACATATCCATGGTTTATAAAGCGTACAAATGTAACATAACCATGGTTTATAAAATGTAGAAATGTAACATATCTGTGGTTTATAAAGCATATAAAAGTAACATCCATGATTTATAAAACATAGAAATGTAACATATCCGTGGTTTATAAAGCATATAAAAGTAACACAATTACACATTGTAAAATGTAGAAATATAGAAATTTTATATATCGGTGGTTTGCAGAAACGTACAATGCCAACATTTATTCTGGCGATTAAGTTGCACCATGAGGTGCCCTTGAGCAAGGCCCTTAACCCCAACCCCTCCAGTGGCCAGCAGGTCAGACTGTGGTTGCACTGGGGAGCTTCCAGGTGTGAATGTGTGTAACTGTGCGAATATGATCAGAGCGTTCCTGCAAATAAGAGGTTTCCTCTCAGTGAAATTTCCCAGAATAAATAAAGGATAAAAAAAACTTTAGGAAGTCTTTTTGCCATTCTAAAGAGTTATTCATAGTAGATGGTAGGATGTGGTCCATGTCTGGCCAAGACCCCTGGATCTCTGCCATAACAGCTGCGGCCCTACAGCACCATACGGCCAAGCAGAAAACAAGCTTAGATTGTCCTTTTGTGACTTAAAGCATGTTTTATTCTCAGTCTCTCAAAAGTGCAAAAGGAAAACAAAAGAAAAATAGATCTATGTGTGATCAATCTGACTCATCTATGTTTTGAGAGTACAAAAATGACAAATTTCACTGCAGCTGCAGCTATCAAAGCAATGAGAGGTTATATTCCCATGCTGTAAAGAGATGCAGCGGGGGTTTCCTGTGATAACTTTTGTCTAGACTGAAAGAGTTTCCCATAAAGATCCCCATTGGGAAGAAGAAAGTTGGAGGCCAGATGCAGTGCATTCAAGAAGATCCAGATCATTCTAATGTGTTACTTTCAGTCTAAGGCCAGTGAGGGTGATGCAGCAGGAACTAGAGTATAAGGTCCCCATCTGCACAGCAGAAAAAAAGAGTGATTCCCACTGACTGTGAAGCATCTGCTTACCCCAATAAACAGCTATTCATACACTCTCACAGCAAGGGAAATGCCTTGGGGTTCTTCTGTTCCACTGCCATCTGAAAAATAACATTCTTGTGAATTATTTTAGTCAATTGCTATTCATAGACCGGTGGTGAGATGCCAGTGATGTCCATATGCTGCGCTGTTTCTTTACACATGGATGTTGTTATACATGGTGGTTTTTAATCACCTGCACATTCCAGGAATTAAATGCTTTCAAGTTTAGTAATCAAGGCAAATAAATGAAAAAAAGTGAGATGTTGCTTTCAGTCAGACATCAGCAAAAGGGAAGATTGTGTCTTTACACAAATTCTGGTTTCGTGCAACTTGCAATAACAATGTGATAGCAGAAAAGTTTACATTTTGAATGGCTCAACACCAAAACAAACAAACAAACAAACAAACAAACAAACAAACAAACAAACAAACAACTATCAGCATGGAAGGTGGATATAATGCCAAAGGTGGCATTGAAGAGCCAAGGACACTGATTGTTGTATCTCCCACAGTAATTTCAAAGGTCCTATTTGCATAAAACCAGAGCACAATCAGCACCTGCAGGACAGGGGATAATACCGCGTCTCCGTCTGACGCATTTACCAGTCACGGTGAGCACTGAGCAGTATCCTACCTTACTGGCAGAGAGTGGGCGAGTGGGAAAAGTCGAGGATTAATGAGCACTAGTATGTTTGAACGGTTGGACAGGCTGACCCGGTACATACCGGACACTAAAAAGAGTCAAAAAGAAAAAAATCTTCAAAAAGATTCATCCCTGCTCTCAATCGGCTCACTGTCAGAATAGACGTCCAGTGGTTTTGTCCGGTCACGGATGACTGTTTCTCGTCTTAATTCTTTCTTGTTATTTATTATGTAAATGAGATGCCTTGCCATTGTTGTTTGTGATCATTATTTGTTCCCTTATTATTATTACCATGGATACTAGTCTGATTTTCCAACTTACGCCTGTTCCGTACAAGGCGTAAAAGTTACACCTGGGCGCAACACCTACAGGGCTTACATCTAAATGGTGCACTCGTCATAACCTTAAGCCGGTCGTAACTTTCAGTTCTAAGTCTGACGTAACGTGACGCCCAGGCGTACGCCCAGCTGGTGCACTCGGCTCCGGATGTGTGAAAAGTGTCAAAGAGGGATGTCCTTCAGTCAGAATTTAGAAAACCTGCCAACCCACCAGGTTAGAAATTTAGATTAAAAGTACCTTGTAAGGTATCGCGTGTTCACTACATTTACAGACATGATGAAACTGCTAAATATCATCACAATATCTATGAATGAGTCCAGACAGTAGATTGCACTTGGTTTAATATACCATGCTAGGCTTGTTAAGCATTCAAACATCCACATCCCTGTCTACCAAAAGAGTCAACACGTAGAGTTAAAGCTATTGCAAACATGTTTGGTGTAACAACTGCTATAGCTATACAGATAAAAATGTATTGCTGATTCATAGGCATTGTTACATTTGAGCTTCCTCCTGAGCTCAACTACAGTGGAAGCATGTTATGAGCGTTATTAATCTTTCAGTTGCCTGTTAAAGATTCATGCACCAGAAGGGTCTCGAACTTTGTCTCTTCGTTCATCCTGCTCACATCAAAGTCTAATGCTGCAGTATTGCTGACTCCAAAGTCACAGTGTGTCTGATTAAGCACCATATGGTCAGCAGATTGCAAGGCATTTTAACTTGCCATTGCTTATTTGTTATGACTACTCCATCTGACCATTCCTTATTTAAAGGTTTCAGTTAAAAAAAAAAGGTACTAGAAGCTGCAGTGGTCTTCCATCAGTTTAGAAGATCTCATCTGATCCTAACTATGGAAGAACACCACAAATAATGTTGTTAAATGCCAAATATCCATTGGTGTCTTGTTTAGTTAGTGTTCTATCACAGTGAACTGAATATTTTAGGACTGTTGGTTGGACAAAACTAAATTTAAATACGTCAATTTGGGCTCTGAGAAATTGTTATTGGCATTTTTTTCACTATAAGTATCTCCACTTAATGCACAGGAATAAAAGCTATGCAGTCAATGCTTTATATTATGCATAAAGCAACTGGCTTCAATAATCACTCTTATGATGTCATATGTAGGGATGGGAATTGATACAATTTTATTGATACCAATGCCATTATCGCTTCTGGGTCAGACTTTTTATCAATGTCCTTGTTGATTCCTGATAGGCCACCATCAGCCAGGTGACCAGCGATTGTGATACATTCTCTCCCCCTCATTCTGATGACAGGCAGATCATTAAATTAGCAAAATAAAATGATAACAATCACCCCCAAAAAGAACAACCGCCGATGTACTCATAACCAATATATTCATCCAATCGCCAAACCCTAACTCCTGATCAATTTTCTGAGAAAATATTTGTACACTGGCACTCGTGCATAGAGTGTCAAATACATGGCATTCCTGGAATTTAAGCCCATGTCGAAAGATGTTTCATATAGGACTATATTGTGTTTCCACCCTTACTTTAAATTATCATTTTACAGACATTACAAGCAGCACTGTTGTCATCTCCCTTCGTGAAATTAAACCACACTTTGGACTGTTTCTTCTTGGGGTGGAGGTTATACACAGATATACAGGGTATACCCAAATCTTTTTCTGGCTGTTTACAGTATACCAACCTATCAGCCAAAAAAGCCACTGGAATATATAGGACAATTTGTATTTTGTATTTGTTCTGGACTCCCATAGTCATACATGCTTAAAAATACTGCAAATAAAACATATTCATTTGTACGACAACTCAAATAATCCAAGAGAACCAAGCGCTCATTATCTGATCTCATTTGCAGAAGACGTCATACACTGGCACTGGCTCCTCCAGAGTTGGATGGGATGGTAGTTAGTTGTCTCTTTATATCAGAGGAGATCTGACAGAGAGGTGGTTTTCTGCCAAAGGCTAGTCAGATTTCCTATCAGAGAACAGAATAGGTGGTAATGAGCACTATTAAACTGAGCTGAATTGAAGGTGTAACTGATGACTGAAATGAGCTAATAATGATCGGAAGTTGGTTTATTTACATTTTTGGTTGTGTGGCCAAAAAGTAATTTTCCACTGAAATGACACAATGTAATGACACGCAGCTGTCAGACAAATTGAATGAGGAACATTCTCACCACTTCCACATCTGTCTGGGTTTACCAGCCTGTTAGGCAGGAATCCACTGCGCCTTGTGTGAATCAATTGCTGGTCGATACTTTAAAGCCTGCTGAGATTAACCTTTAATTAACACTCAAGCAGCCTTTTACATTCAGAAACAGATCCGGACTCATGTTGAGGTGTTAAGAGTGCTTTGGTAACTAAGGAGAGCCCTTTGTTAACATTTTCTCACCATATAGTCTGCAATAGTCGGCAACAGCTGGAAGAAGTTGTAAAAACATTACAAGGATTATTCATAAAGCTCACTTGGCTTATGGTGTTACAGTAGGGTTCAGTTTTTTTGGAACATGAACGACCAGTTAGTTTAGTGTTGGGCAGTAACACATTACTGTACGAAAGGACTGTACTGTGTATTTATTTTTATTTTCTTACTCCTTAACACTGGGTAGTGGCTAGAAGGTAACCCTAGATTTATGAGATGGGTAAGGTTAGGCATTAAACTCGAATAGTATGGTGAGGGTTAGGTCATTGGGAAATGAACCTTGCAAGATTTTTTGCCCGTTTTCGCCGGTTCTCGTAAATCTAGGGTTACCATCTAGACACCACCAACACTGATGACAGCACATCTGGAAAGCTAACACCGGGGAGACACCGGGGATAATGTTAAGCTAGTTGTTGATGGTCGGTAAATACCTCTTAACTACGAGGCTGGCTGCTTGTCAGACCATAATAGTTGTGTTTTCTGTTTCTACTCATGTTAAATGAGAACATGTGATGTGTGGGTGCTGCAGCTTTAGAGTTGTTTAAAGGCACCTTATGGAGTTGTGCGGAGTAATGAAAGTAACAATAAATCCAACTAATTTATTTTGCTATTGAATAATTTTTTAAAGTAGCGTAATTAGGCTACAGTAAGTATTCACTTGCATTTTTCAAGTAACTCAGTTTTATGGTTCAGGTGCTTTAGCACTAATTGACCCTTCGCTAAGTCCCGCCCCTCTTGGTTACTGTTGCTAGGCCTGTCAAGCTTTCCGAAGAGGACATTAAAAATGAGGGAAAGGCTAACTGGTCCCAGTGCAAACGTCAGACACCCCACGTCTTTTTCACATGAACGACAAACAGGAAAAACAATGTTCTTCCACAGCAGGGTAAGTCAATGGTTTATTTTAAGCAGATTGCTGTCAGGCTTGCATGTGCCATATGCACACCTTTTTGCCATTTTTCTCTGCAAATCCAACGTTACCATGTAGCGCTCGTTAGCGTTAGACAAACCCTGAAAGTCTGACAGGCCTCCCGTAGGGGTGGACAGTGTCTGTTCTGGGGCTTAGCGAAGGGCCAGTTTGCTTTTTAATAAATACACCTACAGCAGTCAGTTTTTAATTAATACAGGTGAGAGCAAAGAGAGCACAGGCACTTCCAGAAAAGGTCTCCTCCAGTGATGGTATTGGACCCTGACAAGCAAGATCTCATTAATGCCCCTTTAACATTCCCGTCTATCTTCACAGTCTCTGACCCAGTGTTGCAATTTGAATTTATGACTCAGTCAGAGTGTCTCTGTCTCTGCATACCAAACCTTCTCTCTCTGTCTCTTTCTTTGCCTCCTCTGCTGTTTTTTCTCTTTCGCCCTTTTGTCTGTCAGACAGGCAGATGAACAGATTGTTGGCGCTGTCCTGACTGCCTCCAAGGCAGAGGTCTTTGGCACTGCTGGTTAAACAACTGACAGAAATAAAACCTTTTTTTTTGTTCAATTCCTTTTTATGCAGTCTGCTTTTTCAAGGAAATTGTTATTGGGTAACTAGATGTGGAAGGATTTGACCGTCCTTATACATGTTATGTCAGAACTCAGTGGTCTCAGCCTCCATGTGTCTGTTCATCTGTCCATTCGTATATCCATTACATCCCTGATGAGATTTTGGTGTTGGAGTCGGGGTGATAATGCATTCCTCCGCTGTACTCTGGCTTTTATCACACAGTTTGTGCCAAGGGACTGTAATTAATGGCCAGAACAAGTTGACATATTTACAACCGATCGGCTGTGTGTGGGACTGCATCCGTCAGAGGGGGTAAAGTGTTTACTGCTGCTGTGTTTCAACACGTTTTGACATTTAAGGAGGAGTACATAAATTGTACGTGTCATTTTGGCCCAAGGTGGCAGAAAAGTAATCAGGTGTTGTGCATTTGTCATTGAGCCCAGTCGGAATTTAAACAGCTCATTTATCTGAGAAGAAATAGTGACCCATTTCAGCTAAATGTACAGCTTTGTCTTTGTGTTGCCATGCAACTGTAACTCCTGTCAGAAGCATTTGGTGTTTTTCTAAAAGCCGACATAAAGTGGATAATTAATGCCTGCCATGATGTTAATCCAAACAACAAATGTTTGCTTTTTGTTGGAGACAAGCGTTCCAGTGGAGCTAATTTTTGTGGTTTGTGGAACAGAGTGGCTTTTGGCCATTTTTGGCTTTCATGTTTTTGAATTATACACTTGTCAGGAGTTGAAGAGGAGTGCATGGGGAAATACTGATGAAAAATATGCAGTGCCTCTCTAATGCTATTTTTCCGGTTAATTATCTTTGCTAACAAAGAATGATTGGGAATTTATGTGTGCTGATTCCGCCAATTCACAGTGTTATAATTGCATCCGTGCTCCTTATCTGTCACCAACAGCCTGTGCTGCTCATTTATGCTCATATGAATACACTTTCTCACAAAAACAAATGCTAAAAAACATTTTTAATGACATTATTTCGTTCAGATGATCCACCATAGACAAAATGTTGATGAGACGCTCCTCAGTGCAGCTGACTCCAGCACTTCCACAAACAAGCCATGATAGCTCATAGACAGATGGGATTCTCTCCACAGGGGCCCATTCTGCTGCAGCTTGGCTGTAATTTTCCTCTCCACGCGGTAAATGGACTGCATTTATATAGAGCCGTTATCCCAAAAGCCCTTCATCGGGCCTCATATTCACTCACGACATGCTGTCGAACCACCATCCCCACAATCACAAGCTGACCTGCTCCCCCACCTGCCCTACATACGTACAGACAAACTAAAAATTGCAATTGGAAAGACTCCCATCATGGATTCTCTGTTCTCCGCCACTGCCTTTTTTATTTCTGTCTGTCTCCGTCATGGTCATCCAGCCTTTTCTCTTCTCCTCCCCCTCTTCCTGCTTTTGTTTGCCAAGTAGCCTACCCAGAGTTCCCCTCTGTCTTGCACATCTGTGTCATTCTCCAGTCTCCTCTTCCTCTCCCTCCTCCTTGACCCCTAGATCCCCCCACATGGAAGACTCCACTCAGAAAAGCCTGGATGCTTCCACTCAGGCCTGAGAGAAGGGGAAGTTAAAAAGATTCCTGGTTTTATCTTGCACTGCAAGTAAAGAAGTGATACTCCTTTTCACTGTAGATGTTATTAGAACCCAGGTGTTAGTAGCCAACAATCCTATTCACATCCAGTTTTGTTGCCTAAACTTAACCAAGTTATCCTGGCATCGCCAGACGAGTCTGGAATCTCTCAAGTGATTTTCAATTTCCCAAAGGGCGTTATCAACAGTGCAGACCAAAATGCCTCTGGATAGAGCTACAACCAATCACAGCGTGCTGAGAGACACATGCAGGTTGGTTTTGAAACAGAAAAAACAATGGCGACCTGTTCGCAATTTACTCCTACAGCGTACACTAAAATGTGTTTCTGGGGCAATACTAATAACAATAGGCAGTACAGTAACATAATATTGATTCATATTTGATCAGCACTGCCTAGTTTAACAGTTTGGTCTGAGTTTTGTGCGTGGTGCGTTGCATGGACGGACATTCTGTAGCTACATTCTGGCGTGACGTTGTGTTCACACTACGGGCGACAAAAAGCTACAAACAGCCGAGCGCAGCCAGTAGTAAGTAGGCTATGTAGTTAAATGCACTGCACATGGTGTTTTATTTTGAAAAGCGACCGGATGCACTATGCCTTTTCTGTGTCCCACTTCCTGCTTCTCGATCTGCTCTGTGCTGCTACAGCACGGCTTCGTTTCACATTTCACTGGCACATTACATCCCCGTGTGCACTACAATACAGAGGAAGCTAACATAGCATCAGCGAACTTGAGAAGCTGAGTAGCAAAGAAGGGGACTGGAAACAGTGAAATAGATGTTTTGATGCTTCACCGTGTCACCGGAGCGCTGAAAAAAGATGAGCTGAGCTAAATTTTGAAGCGCGTCACACCCATCACCCAGCGAGTGTCGGGTGTCGGTGTTTGTAGCGTCATATCACTGGCTTCCATTGAAATGACAGTATGTGTAATGTGAACACAGCATGAGGCACGATCCGCAACTACATTCTAACATGACAGTCAGTCATCGTCTTAAACCCGCCTCATATGAAATAAACGGTTGTGATTGGATCTTCAAGTTTTTAGTCGATAGAAATCTGTCTGAGAGGCCAGACGGACCCTGCTAGACTAAATGAAACTTGGCTCAGCAGCTGATTCCCAATTTTGTTTCCTAAACCTAACCAAGTAGATTTGTTGCCTAAACCTAACCAAACTGTGAAAAAAATGAGATTCCTCACACACCCATTCATCCACCACAACTTCCTCCCCACTTGTGCTTTATCACTATACTACAAATAGCTAAATAGCTGGATAGCTGCTGTGTGTCTATTCTCACCTGAGTGCAAATACACACTCTGTTAATTTGATCCCTGAGAGGCTATAGAGAGGGAATCAGTGGCAATGTGCATAAGACAGAAACCATAAGAATGAAATATGTTGCTTTTACTGCAATATTCACCCTCCAGATTTACTTCTTTGACTTTTTCTCCCAACGTCTCTTAAGTCCTGCCTCCTTCACTGAGTTTCTGAATTAATTTCTGTTTGCCTCACTTGGCACATCAGTTGCTAGCTGAATAATAATAATCATCCATCAGTCAATCACTGTGGCCTTTTCTCAGTGAATCCCACAGGCTTGTTCTTATGAGCACTGTGTGAGAATAGAAACTGATCACGTTGTTTCCACTCTGTTCTCTCATCTACAATGGGAAGCGACTGCTTATGTCGGTGAGTAAAAAAGGAAAAGTAAAAAGTGTCTGACAGGTCTGTCTCTCCTGTGGCTGTGGGCCTTTTCAGAAGTATGGTAAACATCTGAAGCTTTTCAACAAGGCTTCAGAGCAGCAGCAGCAGCGGCAGACAGATGGCTGACTGAGGAGAAATTAAGATTTATGTCCTGTCTTAGCAGCAGTCCTCTCAGTCATTGACAGCGGACACATCCAGCTTTAAAATGTTCCTAATCTGTAAACCTGTAGTATTTGTTGGATATGAGCTGGCAAATGTGTTGAAATATTTGTCAAAGCAGAGCTAACCAGACAGCTTGCTTTATCATATTGCAGTGCTTTGAAAAACATTATTGATCACTTTCATACCACCTAATGGAACATTTTGAATTAGCCTATGAAGATTTGAATCCTGGCAGCTACAAAGTTGACCCAGAAACAGGAGTAGTGAGAGGGACAAAGAGAGTTAGAAACATACAGGATATGACTGTGTCAGATTTTCTGAGCTGATCCAAGTGTTTGCACCCATTTCAGTCACATGTTTGCTAAAAATTAAGTTATGTGGGCTCCATTCTAAGTTAGGAGTGTATAGAGAAAATCCAGAAAAACATAGCGCAGTTTAAAATATTATAATGGACCATCTGACTCATTATCATTATTTGAAGCTGCAGTAATCAATATTTTTATATTAACAAATGATTATGGCTCACTTGTATAGTGGCAAACCCATCAAGTGTAGGCTAATTATCACCCGACTTTACTCTAAGGAGCTTTTTAGCATCTTTTAGCTAATTGTTTTGGTTTTCCGGCCTGCCACTGTTTCCGTTTGAAAATAAAAGTCAAAGCTGTTATTTTTAAACTCTGTTCATTAGTCATGTAACGTCCTATGCCAGGTCCTACGTCAGGTCCTACGTCAGGTCCTACGTCAGGTCCTACGTCAGGTCCTACGTCAGGTCCTATGTCACGACATGCTGCGTCCATTATTTGTTTTTGTGTGACAGCTGTAACATGGAAGTAGGGATCATAATGCAATCCCAGTGTTTTTTTTACTCACCATACCAAGTCGTTTTGTTGCCTAATTCTACTGAATCAGTCCCGTTTCACGTTAATCACGATGTTAATGACGTGTGTATCATGCGACCGGCACATGTATTTAAACCAGAACACAGAAGTAGGGATTTTAATGCAATCCCAGTGTTTTTTACTAACCATACAACATTGTTTTGTTGCCTAAACCTAACAAAGTAGTCCCGTTTCACAACGTTAATAACGATAATGACAGCGGAAAACACTGCGGAGGGCGGAACACACATGTGTTTAAAACGGGTGGAAAACACAACGGAAAACACGTATGATATCATACAAACTGTTGCGCATACATGTTCATATATTATACGACCCATTCATGAGAATGCGTTGACATAGTAGAGCATTTAACAGGTAAAAGCCAGATAACCAGAGATTGGGGGGGGACCAAAAACAAAGCTAAAAGGAGAGCAAATATTGGACTTAAAGCTTGTTGTGCTGCCCCCAAGTTTCCAAAACAAAATGCAGCTATTCTTGTTGCTGATGCTGCTGCCCGCATTATCACCAGAACACCATCCATAAGTCACATCAACTACACTGGCTCCCCATTAAACACCGCATTGACAATAAAATCCTCCTCCATACATTCAAGGCCATCCATACCCTCGCTCCTCCATACCTCTC
>JAOVVB010113749.1:0-12702 GCA_028570985.1 Heterobranchus longifilis
AGCCGATGATGACAAAATAACAGGCAAATGAATCAGACAGCTAATAAATCAGATTTCTAATTACCACTGCACATCTGCCTAATTTTGTACTGTTTAATATGAGCAATATACCAATGTCAGGTCACATAAAATCCACGCATAGCCTCAAAACAAACTGATAGACAAATTAAACATTATTTGTTTTCACGTATCTCTTTAAAAATGTTAAATATGACACAGCTGATGAATAATGAAAGATTATTAGACACGTTTCTCTGGAGCCAAGAGCAACACAAGCAGCAGCATTTGATCCTGTAATCTGCTTTACAGAACAGGACAGACACAAGCTATAAATCACATTTACAAATCAAAAATAGGAAACGAATTCTGTTGACTGAAGTTAAAAGATGAGAGGAAAAACATAACATTGTTTGTATTTGCATGACAAGGATAACGTGCAGCGATGAGAAGATAAAACCTCTGTTACAAGAGGTTAAAAATGTGCAAATTGGGCATTTAATAGAAGGTACAGTTCAGAGTGGATGGTACATACTAAGCCTAAAATATTAGATGAGGATGTGCTGAAGTGTCTTTATTCTAAGGTTTCCTGGTAGAGATGCATGTTATTTTTAGAGCAGGTATTATGTATCCAGGCTCAACACTGATAATGTCGAATGCATCCCCCTTTCTCTTGCAGATTTTGTAATATTTGCATATGTCAAATAATCCATGAAACAGTTCCCTTACAAACCTCCCCTCCCTCTCCACAAAAACACACAAACGCACGCACACGCGTCTTTTAAAGCCCTTAAAAGGCTCTGGGCATCAGATAACCAGTGATGTGGATGTCAAACTTCCTGACGTTTTTCCCCTCATCGTGTCTCACCTGATTGACTTCGTCAGCAGTGTTAGCACACCTGTCTGACACTTTTGCTCAAACGCTTGAAATCACGGCCAAAAAAACCTTCAAGCGAGAAATGTAAACACTTGTGTTACTTTTAAACCAGTGATTCTGAGTTGAGCTTGAGGAAGAGAAGCCAACAAAGAATTATGAATGACCCATTTTTACAGCTAATTCACTGTCGACAGATTTCACAGTCAAAGCTTTATCAGCGGAAGATAAGAATCACACAAAAACAATGTCCTGTGGAGTGAAGCTGGTGTAAGATGAAAGACTTCATTGCAAGGAGAAGATGGTTGCACTTTTCTTTATGATAATTATGCTTTAGGTTGCAGCCACCATTCATAAATGGATTACTAAGTTTGTGTGTAAAATCCTTCCTAAATTCCTGAAAGTCACATGCTCTGGAGTGCATGGATCAGGGGAGGATCAATGCACAGGCTGCAGCCAGGGTGTGCCTAGGGCCCACATGTGCAAGGGCCCGGGATTGGCCAAACTATTTTTTTTAATTTAACCCCTACTGGCCCATAAGAAACATTTAAAAAACTAAGCAGCTGATTGGGTAGACGTGGCCCACATCACAGCACTAAATTACTTTTTCTGGTAAAGAATGAGTCAGAGAGGGGCCCCACACAAAGAGTAGCCTCGGGGCCCATGACCACCTTAATGCGCCCCTTGATCTGGTAAAAAGACCGCACAAATAATGAACAAAGCAAGAAACAATTTACTTCTGGGTAACACACACAAAATGTTGTTGGACAGACATCCAGCTCCAAGCGAGTAAGCGAGTTGGGATTGTTTTATCAAATTCTCGTTTCCAAGGTTCAGGAGGTCCATATTATGGTATTCAAAACTAAATATGAGTAATGATATTTTCTAACAGCTAAATTACACTTCTAATGTGCATATATAAGAAAACATTGACAAAGAGTGAAGAGCTTTTCTCAGGAAAGCAGTCAGTAAAGAGCCTTCTTGTTTCAGCATTTTGTGCCGTGCATTCATCCCAGACTGCATACCAGACTGTTTCCCAAGACCATGTATTGAATACTGAATAGCTGCAACATAATGTGGAATGCATGTATTATGTGCACAACCACAACAGCATTTTCTCCTCCAAAGATCTATTATCTTTCTGCAGAGTCTAAACAACTGACTTTTCTCTATTTACCAGTTAACATTAGTTTTTTTTTGTGTGCGTGTGTGCGTGTGCGTGCATGCTTGCGCGCGTGCATATGCGTGTTAGCCGATGCTGCACTCAAAAGACAGAAGTGCTATTTGTCAGGATCTATACTGTATGATTCATGTTTTCCTTTATGAACAAAAATGTTTCTGGCCATAAATGCACTCCTTTCCATGAAAAGAATTTGGTTTTCTCTAAATTGGCTATCAGCAAATTCTTCTGTACAATGCCTCTTTCAATCCCCGGTGAAAAAATGTACGAAGATGCTAGAAAAAAAAAAAAACACACACACACACACGACTGCAAGCAAGAGAGGAAAAGGAGTGGGAGGGTGTGGTGGTAAGATCTTTCCCCAGCTTTCCCTTCTTTTTGCTGGCATGAGGTCACCAGGCCATCAGGCTCAACAACTGATGTGTGCATACATTCCAATAACATAATCCCAGAAAAACAATAAATGTGAGAATATATTTATATTTGCTGTATTTAATTCTATAAAAACAGAGCAATACTTATCACATAAGCACACGATAATTGTTATTTACAAATAACCAGGGCACGAGCAGATGACATGTTGACAGAGAAATAAAAACATATTACACAATTGTGCATACTCAATGTACAGTTTAGCTCCATCTACGTCTCTCTACACCTGCTGGGCTGCAGCCTTGGCAGCTAACCGCTCCTGTTTCTCCTGCTCTGCCTTCTCCCTCATCTCTTTCTCTCTCACTATCAGCTGCCCTTTCTCGGACTCCCAGGCCTGCACCCGGCTCTCGTACTGCTCCAAGTCGGGTTTCTCCGCAGCGGCCAGGTTCTGCTGTGCCAGAGCGGTCACTGAAGTCTGGAAGGAGGCAGAGTCCACTTTCCCCTCAGACTCCAGCTGGCTGCTCAGTTCCTGAAGAGGCAGGGAAACAAAAAAAGATGTTGAAGCACCAAACGGTGACCTCATCACCTCCAAACCAGTGAACTCTATTCAATACATTTGAAAAAGAGATTATTTGGAGTCACAGTCTATAAAAAGGTCTGGATGTTCTGATAAAGAAATCTGAGAGTCCACATCTCATTTTAGAAATGAGTGTTTAGAAACACACACCTTGAATCTGCTGACATATTGAGGCAGCTTAGCCTGCTCGGCCTGATCATCTTCATCTACGGCGTCTTCTTTCTCGTCCTCCTCACCCGCTGACTCCTCTCCAGAGGAGTCGCTGTCTGAGGCAGAAGACAGTTCCTGCAGCAAGTCATTCATGTAGTCCAGCTGCAGAATAAAGAAAATCAATGTTAAGTATGCAGAAAGATTATTATTCTTCATTTATTATGTTTGCAAAATCTGTATAAAGCGCAGTTCTGAAAAAGCTGTTACTGCCTGAAAAGTTATTACTTGAATAGAAGTTGCATATTTTCATCTTTTTAAGAAGATGCAGTTTGTTATTTAAAGACTACAGAACAGGCATGTAATGACGAAAGAGGCTGTACACCTCATCTCTTAATGTTAGGAAGAAGTAAAATTAACAGTCACCTGAGGCGGCAGTCACCAGCGCCTTCATTAGAGATGCAATATCTCCTCTCTGTCCTGCGGTGTTATCCGCTGTCTACATTATTGCTGTGCCGCTGTCGGACACGCGTCGCTTTAGTTCCTGTTGCAGTGATTCTCACAGACATCCTCTGTGCTCCAGGCTCTTCAAAATCTCATTAGACGTGGACGAAGCTGGACTATTGAACTGGACAGCGCAGGCCGGATTAGAGGCGCTACACCCGACAGTGCGTTTGTGCAAATATGTAAAAATAACAACAATTGACAGCATGTGTGTTTTATCACAGCAGATGAAGACTGTCTGTGTCATACACCGCACCTGGAAAGTAACAATAGTCTCGAGTGTCTTGTGTGACAACACAGAATCCTATTTGAAAGAAAATTTGATCCAGAGCAGGCTTAAGACTTTTGGAAATATGTTTGTTTGACGTCAAACCCACAGTCAGTGGTAAAGATAACAAAGGCTAGAACCAGGAGGAAACTGATGGCCTATTTTCATAAAAAAAAAACAGAACTAGAATTACCGCCTCGTGGTTGTACGCCACCACCAATCAGTCACGTTGCAGTTTACATCCATGCCTGTCCAGACTCAGATAATATACTGAGCGAAGACTTTGAAGGACTTTAATAAAAAGGTATTAAGTGTATTCTTTCGTGAAACGTGAATGCTTCACACACATCTTCACCCCGGCAGCACAAAAGATCTAAACAATCATTACAGTGTCCAGATTAGTGTCACCAATTCAGTATCCGACCAAATGTGAAATAAGGTCACAGTCTCCCCATCTGTTCCTGAGTTAAGGCCAGTAAAGTGTTTTTGCAGAACATTATGATGTCACAGTGAAGTTGACCTTTGACCTTTTGGGTATAAAATGTCATCATTTTATCATATTAGACATTTGTGTGAAATTTTATCATAATTAGCGTATGAATTCTTGAGTTATGGTCACAGTGACCTTTGACCTTTGACCACCAAAATCTAATCAGTTCATCCTTGACTCCAAGTGAGTCCGGCCACAGCTATCACCAGCACGCAGGCATAGAAATATGCCTTTCACCTATTCCAAAGCAACTTTTGTTTAATGTTTTCTGTTGTCTTTGATATAATTAAGGATGCACCAATGCAACTTTTATTCTCTTGATACCGACTGCTTCACTTCAGGGTATCTGTTGATACAGAGTACTGATCTGATACTAGTCCTCTGTTTTCTCCAAATTTAAAAGCTGTTTACCTCACTAGTGTGTGTTTTATGTGAGGTAACATGATGCCAGGGATTAACAGAATAAAACATGTAAATAATAAGTAGCTTTATAATTCACAAGAATTCGAAATGTCAATATTTCTGCAAGAAAGTTTCTTCTCTTGGATTTTTTTTTGTGTGTAAGATGACTACACACACACACAAACTAAAATATTCTTACTGTGTCTTTGGACAGCTTGACGTCAGCAGAAGCAGCAGCCACTCTCTCCATGACGGCCAGCGCTCGGTCCAGATAGCCACGAGCCCAGAAGAGAGGCATCCCTTTGAACACAGCGTGTATTCCCTTTAACAGCTCCACCTTGCCTGGATGGGAAAGGAGGAACATTATAAATGAAACACGCAGCATAATGAAAGAACACTGGATGAATCACGTATGACAATACAACACTGTGGGGGAAGAAACTCAAATACACACCTAGCAGAGCATTGCCAAGTAGCTGAGCGCTGAGGCCAATAGTGCCGTCGTGTTTCAGTCCACAGATGAGCAGCGACGCTCCCAGCGCCCGCTCCTCCGACACCTGAGCACAGTGAGGAACACGTGTAAGCATCTTATTTGTTAGTCCTGCTGTAACAATGAGTTCCAGGCATCCATTTTTCCAAAATGAATCAATGTGACATTTTTTAATGAACCCCCTTATATAGGGAGCCCCAGGGATGACGTCTTTTTGTAGGCCAACCCGAGTTCGCGTCGTCATGGGTTCCCTCGTCAAAAAGCCTGTGGGATTTTTGCATCATTGCAGAAACCGTCCTACATCACCGTCACCACTACTAAGCTGATGGTGGCGTTTAATGTCCTCGACAACCTCTGTCGTCTCACTTAGCCACTTGTTATTTTATGTCATAGAACAAAACGTGAAAATCGATGAAGCTTGTGTTAACCACAGACATTATTTCAGACGTCTAAACAAAAACACATTTGACTTTGAGATAAGGAAACCAGAAGTGCTAAAATGCTAACTCATTTCTGGGTTTTAAAACTACAAACTTCGGCTCCCTACATCACTCGGACTATCAGGAAATTGATGACATCATTGATGAGTACCCAAGATAATATACTTTATTTCTAAGCACAAGAATATTTTGAGATCATTTGTTTTTATGACACCTCCTACATTGCTGTTGCTGCTGTTTCACTCACAGTGAGCTGTGGTCTGGTTGCTAGGTAACTGCCCAGGGCGTACAGAGACAGGATCTGTGTGGAGGGAAGGTCGAAGGCCTCCTGAAGCATCACCTCTTCAACCACCGAGCACGCGCCTGTGCAGTTACAACAAAAACATTATGTTATTTCTACATGACACTTTTGTCATTTTCTTTTCTATACTGTAATGCTGGCCTTACACCAAACAACTTTTCAAGTGATTTCACTGTTGC
The DNA here is from genome assembly GCA_028570985.1 of Heterobranchus longifilis. Classification (NCBI taxonomy): domain Eukaryota; kingdom Metazoa; phylum Chordata; class Actinopteri; order Siluriformes; family Clariidae; genus Heterobranchus; species Heterobranchus longifilis. The sequence goes on from JAOVVB010113749.1 coordinate 6,222, forward strand.
AGACACATTTCCAATGTTGGAATAGAATCATGAGAGTTTTGAGTTGCGGCGCGCTCCCGTGATCTCGATCGTTTGGTGTAAGGTCGTCACAAAACTCAGTCCGAGCAGTCTTAAGTCAGTCTTTTTCTCGTCTTGGCGTACCGATATTATCTTGAGTTTTGAATCTTGGCTCATACAAATAGTGAAGTTCAATGAATAAGATATATGAGACTTTAGCTAAACAGACAATACTTGCTAGTAGTATCAATTCATTGCTTCTCTTTTCATGGGTATTGCTGACATCCTTAAAAGTAATGAAAAAACATCAGATTTCAGTTGCAATACTGAAGTTATACAGTATATAAACACTAGACAGTGAATTCATGACTCTATCTAATGTAATCAAAACTTAAACATGCAACTGAAAGCATTATAATACCGTCTATGTGCTTTATTTGTCAAAAACGATGTATTGTTTACTTTATAATGTCATTACAGAAAAAAAAAACAGGCTTCCCCTTCTCTTCTGTCTTTTACAAACCAGGAAAGAAATGTTTGAAATCTAATTTTAGTGATTTGACAGACAGTCTGTTCCCACTCCTGGAAATATTCAAGTCAACAAGAATATATAACATTTATTTAAATAGGAAGTCACATTGACTTTAAAACCTCTTGCAAGTAAGACCTAGCCAAAACAGAATCACATAGCAGCATCCAACACAAAATGACAACAACAACAACAACAACAACAACAACAACAACAGATCACAACAGCAAGCATAGGTATGACAAAATGCATTACATAATACAGTGCATTAAGAAGGCAGTGATATTTAAGTGTTTGCTCGTTAATAGAAGCAACTGAAGCTAGCAGTGACCAGAGTTTAAAATAATTAGAGTAATAATAAATAATTATTAAATAAAAGAGTTAGGATATTTGAAAGAATTGCAGAGATTGCACTTTATTTCAGTCTGTCTGAACCTTATTTTTCCAAATATTTGATTGAAAAAAAGATTTTAAAAATGCCTTACTTTTAAAGTCTCCATCCTTAATGTAAGAATCTATGAGTAGGTTGAAGGTGAAGTCATCTGGGAATATTCCATACTGGACCTGCACACACATACGCACACACGTGTCTCTTTCATTATTTATCTGTGAACAGTGTTTATCCTTCATGATTTGGTAAATACGGTGTATAGCGCACAATAACACAACTGCTGGTTCCTAATGCATCACTGACATCGAGACCTCTTGTGTCACAGTAACATGACACCAATCAAAACAACATCAGAGGCGGCCATACTGACCGAGCACGCTGCGTTTTACCTCACTGTAAACACGTCATTGGCTAGTGTACGTCTTTGCTTTTGGAATAATTAAGTGATTCCCAGATACTATAGCTCATTCAGGAACAGTACACATGCTGGGCTGAAAATGTCAAACACGTTTGATGTTATTTGTGCTGCTCAGATCAGTTTGAAAATGCATCTGGGTGGTTAAGATTGGATCTGTGATTGCTCACACTGCCAGATAACTGCAGCTGTCCGCTCCGATCAGGAGCCGCTGATCCGATTTTCCATTGACAAAAGAGTCTTCTGTGATCCGTTTATTGTTTTCAGAATGAGCGGAGGGATTATAATGCGTTGTGTACCTTGTTTTTAAGTGTATGCAGGGCCTTCTCTCTGGCCCCGTATTTTAGACACTGCCTGATCCAACTGTGGATGGTCCAGTCTCTCAGGTACCAACAGTTTGGACTGTGACGAAACCTGGAGGGATGAAAAAAAAACACATGACTTTTTTTTTCTTTTTTATACATCCATCACATTTCTGCTTTATCGATGTGCAAGATGAAATGATAGGGAAGAAGGACTGACTGATTTGATGATTGTTTTCGTGTCACGCACACAAAGTGCCCAACCCTCGTGGGTTTACAAGACACCAAAAGTACCGTTGCAGTGTTCAAACATTTCATTTCCTTCTCTTAAAAAAATTACACGTTATTTTACAGCTCGGTCTTGAGCAAAATATTCTGCCTTCTCTCCCAAGTTTGGCAAATAAAGAAGGTTCCCTTCCTGAAGCACACATCTGTCCTCCTCTGGATTGGCATTAAACCTGCCGGTCTCGAAGACTAGTGGTAATGTTCCTGAGCGTAACTGTGCACATAGCGATCTTTGTCTCTTGTTTAAATTATACTTCACATAAAGTTCGACACTGTAGCTATTTTTATGAGACAATAAGTTCATAATTTTGGTTTACACCATATATCAACAGACCATTTTTCTCTATACATGTGAAACATTTTGCTCCTAATCTCCTGATTATCACAAAGTAACTTGTTCTGGAAAATTAATGACAAATTGTTAGAATAAAATAAGGATTTCAACTAATTTATCCAGGAATGACCATGCAAATTGTCCAAATTAAATATAATTTTAGTCAGCCTCTGATCACAAGTCTATTCCAATGCCGAAGGATTTGACATACATGTCTGATGTTTGGAGGTTCCCATCCCATATCACCACTAATGGCCAAAACTGAAGTACATTTATGGACTCCCAAAAAGATGTGAGGTGGAGAAGAATTTGACAGTTTCATCCTGAAAACTCTAAAAACACTAATAACTGAAATACAAGAGTCCAAACGCATCAAGGACAATTGCATATATTAACAAGTGGAAAGGTCTTTATTTAATTCTCACATGATTATGAAAATGCATGTGCTGTGAATGAGGTTGCGATTGGGAAATTTACTAAATCTTATAATCACAAGAATGGGTGCAGATTCCAGAGGAAGGAGTAAACAGGAAAGGTCTGGAGTTGCCCCGAACAAAGAAAAGCATGTGAGCGAACATAAACCAAAACAGACAAACCAAACAGACAATTCATTCCAAGAAAAGCACACACAAAATTTGGTACCACACAAAACCAAGGAAGCAGCAGAAATCTGTCAGATATGAAGATGCAGAAATGAAGAGTAAGAATGACCCCTCTTACTTGTAAAGGTAGTACTCCGCTTGATCAACTTCCTCTCGAGATGAAATGTTGTCAACAAACTGAAACAGAAAATATGAATAGTTGTTGAAATTTTGATTTGTCAGTGACAGGTTTTCCACAAACAAATAAAATACACTTGATTTAAATCTAGAGCTTACCCGTGACACACTCAGAGAGCTAACTGGGAGATTCCTGTCATATGTCCTGTCCATAGTGGTGGCCAGTACAGCTATAAGAAAAAAAAAAGACTATTATACAGTTTATCCTGTCATAAACAAGCAAACATATTTTACAGTATGCCATGCCAATGTGATACACATTGATAAAACAGCCCCAAATAAAATGTAACAGATTATGTCACCACACTTTACTTTTAATTTAATTTAAGTCATGGTAGGCTGTGTGTAATTATATTCACACTATTGAACAGTTATCCGTGCACCATGACGTTGCAGTGTTACACTGCCCTCCTGTGTTAATCGACTGCACACACAGTAACATTTGGTGCTGGGCTCTACATGCAGCTATTCATGCAACAAAATTATGTCTTAATTCCTTTAATTCCTTCATGCCAGCCTGATGAAGAGCCACTGAGGGCTCGAAACATTGCACTTTTTAAATGATTTATTAAATACTGGGAGCTACTACAGTGTTGCGAGTCTTTTTGAACTGGTTGTGTATTTTTTCAACTCAGCACCTTAATAGATGTGCATGTGTATTCTTTGACCTTCCTTAATTCCTTTGACATGAAATAACCTGCAATCAATACTTCCAGATTTGGATATATGTATAGAATAACCAACATAATAAAATAGCAGTATATAGACAATTAGGATGACAGGTGATGGAAAACACAAATAAGAATCTGACCAGGCATTCAATGCCAACTTAAAAGTTAAATCAATAACTTCATTTGTCCCAATTGGTTATGCAGCAGTGGGATGCATACATTTAGTACACATCAAACACAGGGCAAACAAATACAACACTAGGACCAAAAAAGAGAAACATAAATAAACAGTAAAAATACTCAGTCAGTTATAAAGATTTTTTTTTTAATGCAATAACTACCTTTTCCTCCCAGAGTTTAGGAGGGAGATGGCAGAGGGTATAAAGGAGTATTTTGGATTTATTGGTTTTATAGTGGAAGTCTGAAAGTTTTTCATACTTTCAGTTGTTACCCAAAAGGTACTGAAGTTTTCATACTTTAAGACTAAAAATAATCACATTGCAACACAGGTATGTGTCCTCCTTTTGTCTGAATTTGAAAGACATAACTGGTGTATCATCTGCTGCCTTCAGTACCTCACAATCCATATGTAGACATATATAGATATATTACATATACACATTCATATTCAACAGTGCTACTGACCACTGAAAAACCTATGGATTTACTTCTTGAATACTTACATGCTGTAGCCTATATGGACTAGGTGACAAAATAGGTTTGGTCACCCCTGAATAACACATTGGAGACTCTAGTTATTAATGGCTGGACTGCTCATTGAATGTAATGTGTGAATATTATGAATTAACCAGTTGTATCTCTTACCCAGGTTCTGAGGATCTTTGTCTCTCGCTTCCCACACTTTGGTGTCTGTGTAAGCTGCTGACAGCAACCATCTCCTGGCTGCAAAGACAAACAGTCAGCCAGGCCACGTGGATACAAATACTACATGTTTATAAGCTCGTTAACATTAACTTAAAGATACCTTAACGGCAAACTGCGTTTTGAAACCTCAGGTAACACTAATGTAGCTACAGATTTAAGCTAGCTAACACCATTTAGCTCCTAAACATCCAAATAACGACAATGAAGGGCAAAGAAATTGAAGTTAAACAAATAAATGTCATAATATAAAACTATAATTTCATCGTGGCTGGATGTAAAATGTGTTTACCTGAAAGAGACGGAGATAAACATTTAACTTTGACAGCTGCAATCACACACCGCTTCCAAATGGAGGCTGCCATCTTTGGACGATACCATTTGTTAGCCGGGACGGGGGTGATTGATATTAGGGCTATACCAAAGGAAACAAAACGGACATACTGTAACCTTTTTAGTTAATTAGTTCTATATTCACTTCCACAAGGTAGCCTATAACATCACATGAAATACATCAGTTTTAACATTAATATCCATTTATACATTTCTGCATATCTAGCCACAGATTAGTATAATCATATAGCCTAGTAAAAAAATAAAATAAAGATTTCCTGTTCTAATTTACCAAAAAAAAGGATACTGTTTTAATCAAATACACATATGCCTATGTTGAATATTTGGTTGTTGTTTTATTAAATAATGAGCTATACTATTGTAAAGCGTGTTACATTTTAATCTATTATAATGCAAAAAATAATAATTGTTTATCTCCCTTAAGCAGTGTTCTCGGACAAGGTTGTTGTCAGATTGATTGCCCTCAATGAAACACACACACATTGGTTGGCTGGAGTAAATAAAAGTAAGCTTTGAAATGAAATTATAGGAGAAATCTCTTGAATATATATTTTTTTTTTTTTTAGCAGAACATTTGAACAGTACCAAAGTTGTATCAGTAGAGGGCGCTGTTTACACAAAGAGGAGACAGACCAGATAAATCCACTGAGGTAGAAGTGCAGCAGCTTCACTTTGTCCTGCGGCACTGCTGCACATAAAGCCATGAAAAGTCCAGTGTTAGTTACTCAGCATCATGGATGACTGCTTCCCGAGGCATGTCAGGACATTTGATTTATCCAGTCATGTTTAAAAGATTGCAGACAATCCCTAAAATAGTATCACACCCAGGGACACTGGAAGTAGAGGGCGTGAGGGGGCTGCAGCACCCCTACTGGAGAGGGACTGTAACTGCAAGGCAAAAAAGTTGCAAATCAATAAAAAAACTATTTTTTTGCATAAGCAGTCAACCAACTATGGTTATTCATTAGCCAACTATGGATCTATAATATACTCTAAAGTATATACAATGTATTCACATGAACGGGTTCGTATGAAATAACATCAACTTATTTAATGTTGTGAAACGGTCGCACGGTTGCTGTTTTAAACACGTGGTTAACATTGTGAGGTTTAGGCACTAAAACATCTTTGTGAAGTTAGGAAAAAATAACAGGAGACTGGTGTCTCTGTCCCGTTTGAAACCAAAAGTCAATGTTGTTATTTTAAGTTAACCTGTAAATTAATTTCCATACAGCCTACATCACTGTAACGTCACCGTAACTACGTCCAGTTAAACATGCAAATAGTTATTTTAACTCGAACCCTGTTATTTTGTCCTATAACCGTACCAAGTAGTTTTTGCCTAAACCTACAAGTTTCACAACGTTAACCTCGTGTTTAAAACATTGACCGTCACAGCAATCATTTAAATAATATGGTTCTATGCTGCTTTGACATAGTTGTAAAATGTTCTAAAACTGGTGTCAAATGTTGTTGGCCATTCAAATTAATACAAAAACCATGAATGGTGCGCAGCATTTAATATGACATCATTATATAGAC
>JAOVVB010113786.1:0-12700 GCA_028570985.1 Heterobranchus longifilis
GCAGTATGCAGTATGTAGTATGCATTATGCAGTATCCAGTATGCAGTATGCAGTATGTAGTATGCAGTATGTAGTATGTAGTATGTAGTATGCAGTATGCAGTATGTAGTATGCAGTATCCAGTATGCAGTATGCAGTGTGTAGTATGCAGTATGTAGTATGCATTATGCAGTATGTAGTATGCATTATGCAGTATGTAGTATGCATTATGCAGTATGTAGTATGCATTATGCAGTATGCAGTATGTAGTATCCAGTATGCAGTATGCAGTATCCAGTATGCAGTATGCAGTATGCAGTATCCAGTATGCAGTATGCAGTATGCAGTATGTAGTATGCATTATGCAGTATGCAGTATCACATTTGGACCCTCTCTTCCAGATGATCCACCTTTCAGCTGTAGTCGACACATCACAACATCCGAGACTCCACCTGACTGATGTCTTCGCTCATCAGAGACTTCGTTCCTCACAGTGAGTAACATTTGTGTCCGGCACACAGCGGGCTGATCATATGGACCCCCATGGAAATAATTGCCCCCTGCTCTAATACGACCCACAGGAGTGTTTCCTAAATTAGCGGCCCTAGTGCCCCTGCTGGCAGGAGATCAGTGCGTCCTCATACCTTTAAACACGTGGTTAACAGTTTGGTCAGGTTTAGGCACCACAACTACTTGGTTGTGTTTAGGAAAAGCTCATCGTTTGGGTTAAAATCAGTGCCAAATAAGTAACTCGTCTTACACACATGACATAGAAGGTGATTTAGTTAAGTTTTTAAAGTTAAAATAACTCAACGTTGACTTTTAGTTTCAATAAGCCTTTTGCACTAGATGATTGTAACGATTGCTATGCAGTTATTCCTCATCAAATACATGTAATCAATCAGCTTCTGGCTCCACAGATATCATAGATAGCATACTATAAAAATGCACCCAGGTGTCAGTAGCCAACAATGCTATTTACACCCAGTTTTGTTGCAATAATAAGTGTAAAAATAGATTCATCACAGGTTGCAAAGTGCGGTCTCCTCCTGGGTAAAATCCACCACAACCTCCTCCCATTTGTACTTTGGGCTGCTACACACTGGGCCGGGTGTAAATGTGCCTATTCTCACCTGGGTGCAAATAGACACTCAGATAAAAAATATTACTGGAAACCGTTAAAGAAACTGTAATGTAGAGCTATTCTGCTATATTTCCTTCACTCATTTGACGTGGGTTATACTCTTGCCTCAGGGTGCACCAGAGATCCATTAAACGTTTTTGAAAAAAAGCAATTTTGACACCAGAAAATTGTTCAAACAAATAGTAATAGGACCTGAGGGCCTAATTGATTAAAATGAATGAATTAGACTGGGAGTAACATGATCCCAGGTCTCTGTGTTATTAAAAACCATTAGTATGGCACCTTTTTGGCAAGTCATTTAGAAAATGAAGTTCCATAAAACATTTGAACATAAATGGTGTAAAACTTAGACACAACCCTGAAGGGGCTTTGTATAATGTCTGATGTATTAAGTGTCTCTTTGGAAAAACATCTCCCGGCTCAAAATCTGTGAGTCTAAAAGCTGCAGTTTGTTACCTTCATGGGCCATTATCATAAAGCAGCACATCGACGCCAGCCGCAGTGCGTGCGTGTGTGCGTGTGTGCGTGTGTCCTGACCCTTTAGCCTGCATGTGGACTTTCATATCAAGTCATAGCTTTGATTTGTCAGCACTGGACAGGTCAATATGTGGAGCAGTGTTAACCAGCTGTTACCAGAAGCCTCACTGATGTCAAATATTCACTGATGTATCTTAAGGAACTCAGAAACAGTTAAATCAGCTCCTGTATTGTTCCCTTGCTGGGGTTTCTGTGGTTGCCATGGTCACACAGCGAGCCGCGGCGGCACGTTGACAAAGTTAAACCATCATGAACTCTAAATGTATCGGAAAATAGCTGTGCACAGTCATGAGAGCAGCAGCCGCCCTCCCTCTCCTTGCCACTGTGTTGACATTGAAAACAACGGAGGCTGCAGCCGCTCGCTGTGTGAAAGCACCTGAAGCTTCCTGCTATAGGTAAATAATAGGATTATTAAGGTTATGTATGCACTAATATGATGCCAAAATCAATACGTAGCTCAAATGTTATAATGATATTTACTAAAAAATCAATTTGCGCCACTCACATGAATTGCTTTTTTAGAGGTGGGGGACAGGGGGGGTTTCAGGGGGGTAGATAAAAGGGCAACAGAAGATGCCACATAGAAGTGGTGTATCTGCAAGCTGAGAATCTGAAGATTAATTGTGTGATTAATTAAGTGTCTAAGGGCTTCAAACATTATGAGACTTCGAGAAAAATGGTCAAAAATCCCTCAAAAATACCACAGTAAGACACCAAGTCCCTCAGGAACACCATGTAAAAATCCATGCTGTGGTATTTTGGAGATGGCTGTAAGAATTGCATTTTTCGGCACTTCTGTTCAGGAAATTGCTCAGAAACCCTGTTATTGTCAATATAGTCTATAAACCATCCATCCCCTGAATGTCCTCGGTCTCTGGTTTGTGTTTGTAACGTTTCATGAGGCTGTGATCCGATAGAGGTCACAACAGCTCATTTCATACAGCGACACAACAAATCATCATCACACATGATTTTGCATTGATGCACCTCATAAAGATGTAGTGCAGCCCGGGGTCCTCAGTGAGAGCAGATTATCTGCTGCATCTCATCTTCATAAAGTCTCATATAGTCTCATATCTTGATCATTATTATTGATCATTTCTCGCAGCTCAATCAAATGACCTCCTACTATTTTAATTTACACAGATACATTTGTTTAAGCCTTGCCAATGTTTACTTACTTACAGTCTAAGTGGTGTATTTGTAAAGAGTTTTTGATTTTGTCATATTTTTGCATATATATATATATATATAACTGTAGTCTATCACTTTCTGCGTGATTCTGAGACGTTTGATAAATACGGGCCCTGAACTCATCAGGTTCTTTCTGTTATTTTCCTCTGGTCTCCCTACGTTTATGAAGCAGATTCATCAATAAAAGCCTTGGAATAAGCACATAGTTTTATCAAAGGTTGAAACATTTTTAGCTTGTGTGGAAATGTCATTTTGCGTCTCCCCATGTGAACTTCCATCCTGCCAGTGGTAACTAGCATTGTGGCAACTGCACAAATAATTCTGAGTCTGTTGTTGATCTATAAACATGACATGTGGACTGTCATGGCAATGAAAAGGTCTTCAAACCTCGGAGCGGATCTAGAGCGGACTGCAGAAGCAGTCTGGATCTATAAGCCTCAAATACTTAAACCAAAAGGTCACAGGTCATGTTGTGTGATCAGGCAGGAAATACTTTTTTATTTTATGATGTTGTGTGTGAGGCCCAAGAATGATCGTATTCTTATTATCATCTCTGAGATATTAAGATATTACAGCCAGTCTGATGTTCCCTCGTGTCAACTTCTTGGGATAGTTTTGTGATCTTTGATCGGATTATTGGGAGCTTTGATTGTTGTTATTTATACAATCTGATATTTAGGCACTATTGGCCTATTTTTGTGTTTTAATGTGAAATCTACTAATACTACACTAATATCTACCTCTTCTAATTATATTGTCAAATTCTGCAACGTTGGATTTTTTAGCAGCATAATAATGTTGAAAGTTTAATTTGTTTGTGCCTTTGTTACACAACACTGTTGTTTTATGATGTGACATCACTGTGGTTATGGTTTTAGGCACAAAAACTACTTTTAGGGAAACATCGTGGTTTGGGTGTTAAGGGTAGGGGACCTTTGTTGCCATGGTTACAGTAATGAACGAGAGTAAAACGAAACCCTCACTGACTGGAGGTCACCTTTTCAGGAGACTCTAATATGCAAAACACAAAATAACAAAGTGAATCAGAGGTGAAAACATCATTTTGTGAGCCTTTGTAATTTAGAAACATGAACTCAACATACACATAAAATATAAAATCAGCCATTTCTGACATGTGCAACAGAAGCAGAACAACTCCGGCTCAATATGCAAAGACAAATGTCGAATTCAAACAGATCCACCACCGAACAACCAACAAATACAGATAGGCCTACAGCAAATACAGAAACGTACACAGAAAGAATCAAACAGCATTTGAAAACCTGCAGAAAGTGACACACATTAATAACACATAATCATTTCACTTTTCTCTTCTCTGGGTGATATCCAGCCCCACACCACACCCTTTTTTAAAATATAATATTATTAAATATTATATATCATTCTTATGTTACAGAAAAGTAAAACTAGAACACTAAGATGAAATTAAACTTGGTAACACGTGTTGTCTTTCCCCAGAAATATCACTTCGTCAACAATTCAGAATTGAACAGTGTTCAACAAATCAGCAGAACAACATTTACGATCGACGAGATCAATAACATTGAAAGGTTTGAAAGAGATTTGAACAACATGTGGTGAAATGTAAACGATATCAGTTTCGTAAAGTTTCCATTCTGTGGAAAGTTTCATTATAAAAACAAATAAATAAGACATTTACTTGATATACCTCATGATTGTATAGCACCCAGCTTTTGTTTGGAGTATTTACTTTGTGCTGGATGGATTATGGATTATGTTTCCTAAACAGACAGTAAATATGATTTTATTTGCAGATGATATACATGTATTCTGTCATGGTAAGAATTTTAAATAACTTTTGGATCCTGTGGGAAATACATTTTTAAAGTTTGATTTGAACTACAACTGAATTTATAATCATATAATGAATTCACAAAGAAAGCTTATGAAAAATAATGCTGAAATTCAAAGGGTGCATTCATTTACATTTTGGGGGAATGACAACACATTAATAATAAATAATGCTGGAAACTACAGAGAAATTATGTCAGTCTGTTGCAAAACTGGTAAACATCACTGGTTATTAAACTAAATTAAATTAAATTAAAGGCTGGTACAAATTATGTATAAAGTAAAAATAAATAAACAAATAAATAAATGTTTTTTAAATTCTTAAATCTGAAAGTATCCAAAAGTTGTTTCAAAAGGGACACAAACAATATGACTTAATAAGATTGTATGTTTGAAAACAATGTAATGTTAACATATATTAAAGTAGTAGGGACACTGCAGTAAACAATTTTAACAATATTTGTATAAACAAATATGAAAATGTATTATCAGAAAGCCTTTTAATTTGAAACATCTGCAGTTTTGATCAGCAGTGTGGTTTCATTGACTGTAACTTAACAGTGATTAAAAAAAACAGCAAAGTTTAGAAGTAATTAGTGACTGAAACAGTATTTTAATTAAAAAATAAATAAGAGCAGCAGAGTGGTGACATGACTTTACCATGTGAGCCAGTATAATACAGGTAATTCCACCTCCATGTTAATGTTTATTTGAGAGTTAAAGGTATTTAGTTGTGTTTTTTGCCTGATTGTTGTAAACAATCATGACAAGTAAACATGGTATTTCACATTTGTAATGAGTTTACTGTATCTAAGCAGCCCAGACTGGCTATAAGTCACATAACAGAATCAAAATGTTAATAGGCATTACCATGTTGTGCTTACATTCACCTGTGCTTTACATCCATGCCCACGTCAGAAATTAAAATTAGTGGGATCCTTACAGTTATATACATTTTTTTCAGTTTTTCTCTCAACATATCAGCCAGTGAGACCGGCTGCACTGCACTTTTTCTGCTCCTCCTCTAGTTGTTCTTCAAGGTTTCTCAACTTGTGTCCCAAATGTCCTCTGACATTCAGGAGTTAACATGTTGTCAAGTCAATTTTTGTATGGCACACGCGTGTACTCCAGGCGGTAGAAGTTATGATGTAACTTGTAGTTGAGTTTTTGAATCTAAATTAAATATCAATGTCCCCTGTACAACCCCAACGTGGAAACACTCCTCTTTAGGTCGTGGCTACTTGTTTTAGCCTCTGTCCTGACTACACCGTGGTTGTACGGGAGGTATACGTCCCGTTGCGAAACACCATGTCAGAAGCCATGCAGTCCTTGGGAAAATCCAGAGGGCTACATGTTGCTTGTCTCTTCAAAGCTACAGCACAGTAGTCCACCTGTTCCGCATCCAGCCCAGACTCCAGCCACCGGAAACACACAATGCGCTGGAATGAACGCCGGAAATTGTCGGACACAAAGCCGTACAGGATGGGATTGGCGCCGCTGTTGGCGTAGCTGAGGATGACAAAAAGCTGAGTGACCATGGGGTCCGGGGGCCGATGGAAAACGCTGACCAGCTGGACGATGTAGAAGGGCATCCAGCAGAGAACAAAGACCGCCACAACCAGCAGCACCATGCGGGTGATCTTCTTCTCCGAGCGCCGTCGTTGAAGCCAGCCTGCTTTTAGCCCCACCGCTCGCATCCTGGCCACCATTAAACAGTAGCATAAACAGATGGCTCCGACCGGCAGCAGAAACCCCAACAGGAAGGTATAGACCACAAATGCTTCTGACCACGCCGACTCAGGCCACAAGAAGTTACAGTCCACGCCACCGTCCTGCGCCGGGACAGTGTCTGCAAAGATAATGATGGGCAGGATGACTATCAGTGACAGCCCCCATACACACACATTGACTACTTTGGCTACAGTGGGTCTCCGGTAGCGGGCAGCCTTGATAGGGTGGACCACTGCTACGTAACGGTCCACACTCAGCACGGTCAGGCAGAAGATTGACGTAAACATATTGATGCCATCGACACTCAGCACCAACCTACACATCAGCGACCCGAAGGGCCAATGACGGACGGCGGCTGAGGTGGCCAGAAAAGGAACACTTAGCATGAACAACTCATCAGCAATTGCTAAGTTGAGGATGTAAATGTTAGTGGCTGTTTTCATTTTGGCATATTTCAGAATAACGTAGATGACCATGGCATTGCCAGTAAGACCTATACAGCAGACAAGAGCATAGATTGATGGGATGATGATTTTACTTGCGTCAGGCTCCTGGTAGTAGTCCTCATAGTCCATGCTTGTGTTATAGGGCAGCCCTGTTGGATAGGACCCATAGTCCTGGCTCCCGTTAAAATCCATGGTCACTTTTGGTGGGTAGGCTGTGATTCTAACTTTAAGTTTACAGACGACCAAAGAGCCAGTCCTGAAACATAACCTTGGTCAACAGTAGGTTGTGCCCCCCCCCCCTACATTTGTCTAGACAGGGATAGTAATACTTGATTCAATAATTCTGTTTTAGCAACCTTTCAAAAATACAATTTCCTCGTAGCCCAAGCCTATCGAGTGGCTGCAGCAGTGGACAGGAAGTACCAAATATCGATCTGGAAATACTTCATAGGAGTTGTAGTTTTTCAACTACTAACTAATTAATCATTGTTTTGTTATTTTGCTAAGATTATGAAGGGTTCCAATTCTAATAGTGAGTTCTGTAGTAGTACTCTTCTTGTTTTTTCTTTTTTCTTTTAGAATATAGTGAGATAATGAGAGATCCCTTATGCTAGTGGATTAACAGCTGGCCTGGAAGTAGTGTCAGGACTTTGGCTCTTTATTGTCCTTTTGGTTTCTATGACAACCCACAGAAAAGAGGATCACATATGTTCTTTGTTTTACGGTCCCCCAAGAAAGAAAATGTCCATTATTCCCTCTGCTCACAGTCCATATGTCCTTGATACTCCCGGGTCTCTTGTGTCTTTGCTTGTCAGGGAATTCTCATTGTAAAGTCTAGATAACCTTTATCACTCTTTTCCTCTCAGCTACAGAAGAAAACAGAGTACCTACTGTACACTCTGATATGCAGGACAAGTGGGCAGTCATGTAGCATTTAATTTCCTTTCAGGAGCAAACATCTTATTGCCCATCTGTTCCGGGTTGTAGTCAGGGCAGAGTTCTATCATAAGAGCACTTGGATGTACAGTACATACGAAACACTCCATCTGTTGATTGAAACGGGCGTTCCTGCAGGTCAAATCACATTGAGCATCCACTAAAAGGTTGTGTTGCGTGGCTCCTCCACTCATGAGTCTCACAGCCATTGTAGCGTGCAGAAATCACAAGGTTCCTGCCGAAGCTTCCCTTCAGGATACATCGTGCTCCCATTTTCTGTGACCTGAATTATGAAAACCTATGAGAAAACAAAGAACTGTCACTTAATCTGCCTCTTACAGACACCAAGCACAACATCAAAGCACAAGTGAGTCCTACCTGAGAGCTGACACTGCATTAGTTTTCCCGAGACACTGCATTTACCAGGAATGTATAAACATGAAGACACTTCTGTATGTATTATTTCACAGGCTCAACATCTTCTAGACTCTGTCATTTCCCCATAAAGGCTGTCTGCAGTAATACGGATTACCAACAGGCCATGAGTAATAATAGAGAACAGTTTTAGTGGGTGGGACCCCTCGTAAACCCACACATGTGATTTCTCTCAGGACCGTGTGTCTGTCAGAGCTCTTGCCATCATGCTGTCTCATCATCTTGTGGTACAGATATGTTAATATCTACATATGTTAACACATGAAAATTACAGGGCGGTATAGGCGGTTGTCTGGGGTGCCTCCACATGGAGGGTGTGCTGCACCACCAAGAAAGAAAAATGAAGAAAAAAATCGAGACAATAACTAAAAATAAATAAATAAATACAACCATGGGCGCTCCCTGATTCGATATGTTTTCATGTTTTAAGAAAAGTATGTTTTTTGGTTTTGCTGAGTGTGTTTTGTGGTGTTGCACACCCGTGGCACCGCCGATCCACTACCACTCTGAACGATCAGCAGCAGCTGCACGCTCGTGTCTAGATGGTAACCCAAGATTTGCAAGTCTCGCGAGATGGTTAAGTTTAGGTTGTCAGTTTCGAGAGATTTTTCTCAAGTTTTTGCAAATCCTTGTAAGTGCTGACATGTCAATTCCCCACTCTCCCTGAAGCATTTCATCGAATGCCTCTGCTGCTGGTTAACATCTCATCAGCTGTTTGTCACATATGACTGGTAATATGGATAATGACCGCTCGCTACTCCACTACAAATTATGTTCACATGCATCTATTTATCATTGTGCTTTTTGGTTAACGTAATGCCCTTGATGAAAATTCACTCTTTTAGGACTGGATTTTACTATCCCTGCGTGGCACAGAAAGTTTATCGGCATGATTAAATAAAAAAGAAGTCAGCACCGTCATAGTTTGACTTTGGAACGTGAGCCCAGGACACTCGTGTTGAAAGGAAATGCTTTCTATCCCCATTTGTGCAATTAAGTGTGGCCGTCTGGAACAGCTATTAACACTTTTGGATGGGGTCGGATGATAAGTCCTCCAAACTAGTTTAGTTTGAAGCATAGCTGAGGCCTTAGTCCACATGCATAAATGAAAACGTAGTAGTATGGATGTGGCCTTAGTCCACCTTGCATTGCCAGGGCGCCCAGGTGTCCCAGTGGTTATGCAGCTGGCGATCTTTGATGCCGTTCACCACCTCTCTCTGCTCTCATCTCCGTCGTTTCTCTACCGTTGGCTATTTGCCAAAATAACTTGTCGGCTTAGAAAGCAATGTCCCTGAACTGTCGAGTGTCTGTGTCGAGAGCTATGTTAATGACCTTCTCTGAGAAACCTCATAGTGAATTTAGAGGAACATTCCCAGACAAAAACAGATCAATTCAACATATTTACTTTTTGCTTCTTGATGACACTTCCAGTTTCTTGGCCCCTGCAGGTAGGCTGACAACAGCTGTTTTCTAATGCTGCGCATTAAGTCTTGGGTTTGCAAAAATATGTAATTGTCTGATATTTCCCATAACTTTTGTGCAAGTTGTTTTTAGCCCCCCTACCACTTTGAAAAATCCCAATGTTTGATAGATTGCCATACAGTTTTGTACAGACATTCATCATCAGAGGATGAATTGTAATAACTTTGGTGATCTCCTGACCTTTCATCAAGTGCCATCATTTTTGTCTAATACTTTGGTATATGACCAAATACCGGAAGAACTTGTGGAGCTACTAGCATGGCTGTGGACTTGTATGACTCGTGCAGAGTTTTGTTTTCAGTTGGAATTGAGCACACCTCCTCTCTATAGGTCTGTGTGTCACAGACTCTGTGCCCCCTGACGTTTTACTGCTGTATTGCATTTTTCATGTTTTTGGTTTCTTTTGTAAGACTTCTGTTTTCTACAGGTTTTGGTTTTCTGGTTTTGAGTATTCTGTTTGCTGGTTTTCATTGAGGCAGTTGATGTTTAGTCTGTTTCCTGTTTTATTTTGAAGTTTGTATTTAAGCCTTGTGTTTCAGGTCAGTCCTGGTCAGATCCTTGTTGTGTGTCAGGTTGTATGTTATGTGTGTTCATTCCTGGTCCCTGTTAGTTTCTCTTGTGTTTTAGTTTTTACTGTTTGTATTTTTGGATTCCTGCCTTTTTGTCGTGTTTAAAAGCTCGCTTTTGTTTTCAACCTGCCTGCCTGCAGGTCTCTACGTTTGGATCCACCTTCTTCATTCCTCCGTACTTCGTGACACTATGTGTGTCTGTGTGTTTGGCTGAACACTATATATAACAAAATAATTGATGCAAAGTTCTTGTAGCACCCAGCAGTGCTGCCCACAGTAAAAGCAAAACCTGCATCCATTACAAGCAAATGACTTCCATGCAAACACAGTGCTGTTTACTGATGTTCCCAAACAGTCCTTTAACGGGCACAGGTCAGAACGCTGCAAATGACTGACTTCCTGTTGTCTGTACATGAGCAGCATGAAAGCTGCTTTACTCATTTACATAAAGCAAATCTGTATAAAACTACAGTACATTCATCCACACATTTGTCAACAATCAGTGTATGCAATGTCACCCATAATAATCACATGGTCAGTATTCATTCTGCCTTCAATGATCCATTGTTGTTCTGTCACTGAACACCGACGGTTTGGAGGCTTACATTGTTGTAGCAGCTGCAAAATAGTCTTATCTGTGAGAGACACGGTGGAGAAACAAAATGCATTCTGCCTCTGGGCAGTGATTGTCTAAGAAACATCACTGACTGAAAAACAAATTACAAACTAGTACCACATGATTTGAACCTGTGTCCCCATGAAAAGGTCACAGCTGGAATCACTGTGATTGCTGCCAGTCGTTTATATGAAGCTAGTTTTCACAGTTTAAACCTGATCTTTGTTGATCTCTGATGGTCCAGCATGTTCTGTTAAGGTCTAGGCTGGTCGTTTGATGGTCTTGGGTGGTCTTTGTGCATCTAAACAGGCTTTTTGAGTGTCTGGTGAAGTCTTGAATGGTCTACACTGGTCTTTTGATGGTCTAGGCTGATCTTTGTTGGTTTATGCTTTGGTAGTCTGTGGTTAAATGTCCATACATTGATGGTCTGCATCGGTGGTCTTGTTTTGAGCTAAGCTGTTCCTGTGATGATGTCATTGATGGTCTGAGCTGGTGTTTGGATGATCAAACCTTGTTTCTGTTGGTCTAAGAATGCCTTTTGAAGGTCTAGCCTATACGTTGATGGTCTACACTTGTACACTTAGTCGTCTTACTTTGTTTTTGATGGGTATTGAATATTTTTGGATGGTACAGCCTGATGGTCTAAGCTGGGCTTTTGATTCTCTGACCAGTCTTTCATGGTTCATGGTCTAATATGGTATGCTGATATGATATGCTCTGACTGGATCAGGATCACATGGCAAAGTAAAACAGTGACATAACTGTTTCATGGGATTGTGGTAGATTTGTATTTCTCTCATCTTCATGCTATCTCACGAGAATATAGGCTGCTAGTCATCTTATCACATTTTATTTGCTTTCCAGCTTTTGAGACATTGACTGATCAATTTAAGACCATAAAACGTTTGTCTTGTCTGCATGTTTTCGATCTCTCCCTGCTCAGCTGATTCAAATGATGAGCGTTTTATCAAACAGTTTCTTTCATAACACATTGATCATTTGAATCAGCTGTTGGAGCAGAGAGAGATCTGAAGCATGCAGAATAGTGGGCTATTTTTAGGAGATGTTTGGGAAATGCTGTTAGATCAAAAACTCCCCCCCGCCCGTTCACCACTGGAGACACAACAGGATAACATTCATCGTGAAATGAACCTTTAAAAACAAGCTGTGCCAACTACCACTACTGAAAGGCCTCAAAGGGCGCCCATCGGTGCGACGTGGGGAGGCTGAGAGCGTTTTATACAAATGTCCTCTGACACAGGACACAACATGGCAAACACTCATTTTGATTCCCTTGTGAAACAGAACCACACAGTTGTTTTCTCCTCCACTCAGCTCCGTTAACAGTTGAATGCCAGCTGTGTGGTGTAGTGATTAAAGCAAGAAATTACGGTTAAATGGTGACAAAATTGCTAAAAGATTACTTTGAAATTGCTAGATCTGTTGTACATAAAAAAGTCCAAAAAGCCACTTAACCCTCCAAACATGACGTCAGACACAGACGGAGCCCTCCGGTGGCCAGCAGGAGAACTACACTTAGTTTAGCCTGTATGTATGAGCTGTCCAGATGTAACACCTGCTAATCTGCAGTATAAACACTACCCCTCCACAAACATCAATGATGGATGAGGAAGAACAGAGAGTCCGAAGTCTTAATTAGTCTTCCACTCATCGACGGGCTGCTCGCTCCACTCCGACCTTCCTCTTCCTTCTGCCAGCTTTAATGACAAGCAGCCGTCCTTTTGAAGTTGCATTAGTGCTGCTTGGTAGAAATATATATATATATGTGTGTGTGTGT